>CABFVX010001072.1:166368-195484 GCA_902151425.1 Timema shepardi
GGGGGGGCAGCATTGATTCTCTCTGACACCTTTGAATTCTCTACCCAACTAATAGAACAAGACTTTATTGGGAAAAGAGATGAGTCTATTATTTTTGGTAGTCTTCATGTCTCGTTGGAGAATCTTTAGATAAATAATATAGTCCTCGCAAAAATAGGTTTATAGCCCAACTAGCATTAGCATGTTCAGTTTATTAAGAACCATAATCAATGTGTAAATAAGAGTTTCGTAAGCACCAAGATCAATCTGTAAAGATCATGTTCCAAACTCCAAACAATACCCATCTGAGTCTTCTGAGTCACAGTATTTATGCTCATCAAGTGAAATGCAGTAACATGAGCATTGCTTAACCATATTTGCAAGCTCACTTTTGAAAGAAAGAAAAAGAACCTAGTCCATACACAATGACATAACTTTTGAAAAGATCACTACAAGCAGGAAAACTTCTAGTAGAAGAATATTCCATTATTTGACTAATAGCCTACCATATTTCAGCACTAGAAACTTCATCTTTGACCAGGAAATTCTGAATAGAACAACTAAGTCCCAATCTTATAATGCCATGTTATTCTATTTGTTAAAGTTTAACATAAGGTTAAGCGATAACAACCACTACTTTGGATTTTACAATGTTCGGTTCGAGCTAGCATCCTCGTTAAAGTGCTCGTAAAGTTAACACAAGGTCTAACTTCTGGTTAGCATTTTAACGTCCACATTAACTTCCAAACATTCCGTCCGCCATATTGTTTAATGTCAATTGTTACTATTCAAGTGTGGTTACATTATTATTTTTAAAAAACTTTGGACAGTTATTTATGGATTCTTTTGGTTTTAATATGGTCCACCTGTATTAAATATGTGTTTCACCAATGATTATATGTGTGAATATGATTATAGAATAAGATGTGTTATAAACAACAAGACTTTAATCTGTTTTCCTAAAAATCCCATAACTTTTCAGACATTTTAATAGTTACTTACTATCTATTGGTTCAACTTAAGCCAATAAAAAACTTTGTAACAAATTTAGTGCTCTGAGAACTTTAATCATAAGAACTAATGGAAGGCACCCACCCATAACTTGACGAGCACATCAAAATAGTATTGTAAAATACAACACCAAGTTTAATCAATGGTTAGACTTTACGGACAGTTAATAAGTTACGAGGAATTTAACGTGACATTGTAAGATTGGGCCTAAGTTTAGTGCCAGTTTCAAAACTAATTCATATTCATAAGCACTAGAATGTACACCTTCACCAAGTAGACTTATAGATAACAATGCATTTTTTTACTGCAGGAACCAAGTCAAATATTTTGTTGCCCCCACTGGCAGCTTTCACTGTCATTATGCGTCTTTCCCTTTGCATGAGGATGGATTTAAGATACTCCCATGTTACTTATATCAAAGTTAGTTCAACACAAAGAACAATGTCTTTTAGTTTTACCATAATTCACTCTTTGAAGCCACAGTTAATCTGTAAAACTTGTACTGTCCAACCAATCATCCTTAAAATAACCTTTTCCTTTGAGTTTACTCATTTCTTTTGATACACCAAGGTTACAAGCAAACAATATGGCACTGCAGATACTTAAATAAGCCAAGCTCGCAAAGCGTAGAGCTTTTTTGGGGGGAGTGGTGTTGAAGTTGAAAAGTGAATACTACAACATTATTATTATTATTATTATTATTATTATCACCGCGTATTACTACCCGTTCGGGTTATACGCTAATACCACAACAAAGAGGGTACTCTGCTATTGGAATGATAGTGTAGTCTAAATTTATTTATTTCTTCCTCTAGAACAGAGGTGGCCAAACATTCGATCGTGATCTACCAGTAGACCGTGCTGATAGTTTGGTAAATTCCATAGTCTATCAGCTCTTAACCTTTTCTTTATAGTAGACCCCCTTTAAATATATTTTGTTGCCACGGATCAACAAGACTTAACTCAAGGTTTAAAACAATGATGTGCATCAAATATTTATTTAAAGTTTCTCATTAAGGGTCCTCAGATTTTGAGGGAAGGAAGAAATAAGTTAAGCTGTTTACACAGAAACTTCTACTATTATACTTTAATTGGAATGATTCCAAACAAATTATTAATAATAATAAGTCTTTAATTCTTGCTGGAAAAACTGAAAATATAAGCGCATAAAATAATTAATACAATACACCAATACAAAAGTCACATGAAAATGAAAGCTAGAAAATGATATGACTATAATTTATACAAAATTATACCTTACTAAACATAAGTTTGGTGGAAAAAGAAGAACATGTTATGTTCATATAATTATAATTATTAATAGGTCTGGTGCTGCAGTTCACTTACAAACCTTGTTATATCAGGCTTAATAGCTGAAACTTGTATTTTGAGTTCTGACTGTTTTTCAAAAAGTTTTTTTCTGGTGTGAGCCCCTATAAATCATACACTTTAACTGAAAATGGATCTATAATCCAGTTTTTGCTTGCATGAGGAACAGGAAAATATTCACAGAAACTATGCTGCAAATCTTCCCCATTAAGTGATGTGTCCTCCTCAGACAACTCTTCATTGGTGGAACTAAGAAAATTTGTGAGGTTTGGAAATGTGTCATAGTTTCGATTTGATAGGTGATGTCACAGTTCCAACTTTTAGTTCATTGCTTTGATCTTGTCTTCAATTTGAAAAACTGTAACCTTTTCTCCTTGAAGATATAAGTTGAGCATATTTAAATGGGAGAAGATAGCTGAAAGATAGGCTAATTTGACTAACCAGGAAAAATCTGTCAAACGATCTCCGAGGTGAAATTGCTTCTTCATGAAGAATAATCTTATCTTGTCTCTTAATTCCTAAAAACGAGCCAAAACGAGCCAAAACTTTACCTCGGGAACGAAATTTACAGTGTAGCAAAAGTTGATGCTGTTCACTGTCAATATCTTTATTTGCAAAGATGTTCAAAAAGTCTTGTGTTGAGTGATTTGCTTTTTAAAAATTTAATAATTTTGACTGTTTCATTTAAGGTCTGCTTTAGTTTTTCTGGTATCTTCTTTGCAACCAGAGCTTCCCTATGTATTCAGTAATGGTACCAAGTCACCAAAAGTATGCTTTACTTGATTCGTGCTACAAGTCTGGTAAGCTTTTCAGACATTGTTCATCCTTTGTCTGTGCTAATTCAAACGCATTTCAACCAATCCATGTCATGAAAAATATTATAAGCTCGTTTAAGCTGTTAAATACTTCTTCAGCTGTAGTGTGTGCCAACAAAGGGATGAACTAGAAGTTTTCAAAAACATTTCTCTCATACTTATATCTAACATAGCATAGTAAGGTCGCTTTGTTTGTCATGTCTGTGCTTTAATCCAATCGCACTGCGGGGAATTTGGGGGACATGTGAATTCTTTATAAAACTTTTCCTTGATATTGGCTGACAATGCGTCGATTCACTTCTTGACTGTGTCATTTGACAAATGTAGTAAGAAAAAGTCCTTGGCAACTTCTTTAATCAATGCAGAAACCATGAGTTCCTCAGTCATTGTGTGCAGTTTTTCCTATTAGTTGAGAAACTTTAAATAAGGCCCTCATTGTGTTTTCATTGTTACAACCAAATGAAGTCTTTTTTTACCATTTTCTTACTTTCCCGGAGCAAATGCTCCTTACTTTTGAAAAAAATTGATGTTATTTGTTTAGTATCGAGAGGTCTTCGCAATGATGATGGTTTTATGACCTCAATGGAAAACATCTCGTAACATATCACACACTGTGGTAGCTGCTTGTCTTCAGTACCCATACACGTGAAGCCAATCTACAGATATTCCTTACTATAATGGCGACCCTTTTTAAGATGACCTGAACAAGTCCCATTTTGATTTGAAAAGGATGCACCCTCATCAACATCATCTGTTCTTTAAAGTTTCTAATTTAGTCAGCAATCCATATTGAAGCTTAGGCAAAATGTACTGTCACAAAATTCTCTGCAATCATGTCGAAAAGTCACTTTATCCAATAATGACCAAATGGTTTTATTAGCAGAAATCGAAAAAGAATCACAAAATTCGTCCAAACACTCATTCACACTGGCAGTGACTGACTCAAACTCTCTCTTCACACAGCTTCTGACTGTTTGCACAATAGTAAGAAATGTTATGTGCTTTCTCTCAGCCACTCAGTGACATTCACTTGCATGTTCTCATTGTAGAGGGGATTATCAAAAACTTGTTTATATAACTGATTTTTGCTTTTATTTGTTTTTAATGTAGGCGGAAGATTAGAAAATCCATCTTTTACACAAACACGGAAGAGAAATTGAGAATTTTTTCTAAGTTTCCTTTTCTTTCATCTTATTTTAACTGCAAAAGATAACGTTTCTTAAAGCCTTTGCGGGCCCCCTGTGAGGATATGGCGGCCCAGCGGGGGTCACGGACTACAGGCTAAGAACTGCTGCAGCCTAGGCGATCAATTAAAAATGATTGAGAGAAAGAAAATGAAAGAGAGGGGTTAATGATTTTTCTCAAATCAACATTATACAAACTAAATATTGAAGCGGTCTGACTGACGACCCTTTACAATCCTGCCTTTGTTTATTAAATGAATAATTATGAAGTCTCATTCAACAAACTAATCTAAAATAATGCGTTTTTATGCATCAACATCAAGTGTTTAGTGAGAAAATACACTTTCCAGAGAAATTATATATAATATGTGGTTTGATAAAAAAAAAAAAATTTCAGTGTGTGAAAGGACTATAAGTTTTTATATGCAATATAATTTTACCAATAAAACACTAAGTGAAATTTTTTTTACCAATGAAACATAAAATATGAGCCTATGGTCCCATAGTAGATCGCAAAGGATTTTCCTTCTCTGCAGTAGTTCATTAGATCAAAAAGTCTGGCCACTCCTGCTCTAGAATGTATAGGAGGAGAGGGTTAGAAAAGGGAGACAAACACCCCCCCTAAAAGTCATCTACAAGGTCAACCTATGTAGCAAATAAGACAGACCAAAGGGGAATTTTTCAAGCGGTAGTCAAACTACTATTAGTATTATTCAAATTATAAATATTAGGAGTTTAAAAATGTTGATGCAAACTGCCGTTGCCAACATTTCACTCAATGAGAAGAGGTTTAATATTTTTTCAGTATCTAATTCAAATTTCAAGTATATTTCCAGTATCAAAAATAAAATCAAGCATATTTTCAGTATTTACAGTATTGGTAGATACCCTGTTATCTTTAGTGATAGAATAACATAATATTTCTGCAAGGCAAGCATGTCCAACCCTCAGCCTGCCTGCATGTATGTATTTATTAAAAATAATCACTAGTTCATATTTTTACTATGGTTAGGTATTAGGTCTTATATTTTTCTGGTTTATCTTATTATCCATTAGGGCGGTGTTTCCCAAATGGGTTTTTGTGAGGTAAAATTAAGAGTTCCGCAAAAACATAGAATTTTTTTTAACCATTTAAAGTGAAAAAATATTGTATTTACATTTATATCTGGTAGGTGTGACAATAATTGGGTCAGGTCACTTTTACCGTATTCCGTATTTTCGTTATATTTTGGAACCAAAACGAAGTATTGAAAGTAGTCTTGATTCGGTCCCAGTCATTTGAATACAATTGTCAACAATTAAACTGAATGCAAGAAGAATTTACCATAAAAAGAAAAAAATTACAATCTGCTCATTAAAATGTATGTTGGCGGTTTATGTTGTTTTTAATACTATAAGAAAAGAAAAGAAAGAAAGAATCTGTTACCATTATCATTTAGTTAAGAGTAAAACGATGTCAATTTTTCTTTGACAGATATGTATAGAGTTGATTCCATTTATTTAAGGGACATACAAGAGGACAAAACGTGTAGTTACCTTCCCCCAGGAAAAAATGTAACTTTCAATTTAAAGGTATTTGACCTTGAACCAAAAATTTTGTTCTCCTGAGCCCATTTTTTCTTCTTTCTAATATGCTAAAAGTATTTAAGGGGTTCTGTTATATTGTACAAAATATAAAAGGGTTATGTGACTAAATTTAGTTAAGAAACTCCATGTTAGGGTTATACACACTTGTACTAATTAGGCTAATGTGTTAGTGATATGGAAGGATACATTTATAGGAATTGTAGCTGCATTTACGAGGGTCAGTGGAAAACTATTTAGGAAAAACTAGACAACCAGGATTCAAATCCTCAATCTCCTCTTCATCAGCAGTCCAGTTTAACATGAAGTGACGCCTTAGACCATTAAGCCACTGAAGTGAGTATTAGATTCTATAAACTTCATGTATGGCTCTCAGAAAACTCCCCATTAAATTGTGTGGTTCTCAATTGGGGGAAGATTGGACATAATTGTGGTGTTCAGCATTAAAATTAATTCTTGACCCATTTTGATAGTTGCATTGTCTAAAGGTGTCACTCTTGTAGTAAGACTGTTGATGACAGGGAGATCAAGGTTAAAATCCTGGTTAGGTATACTAAGGGTGTGTTTCTGTAAAGATTTTTCACTCTCATTCTGTGAAATTGCTGGTACATTTAGTCTAAATTCTACCTTATTCATTCTTAACTCAAAAGTGTAAATATGTGGATAGCTAGAATGGGTAGTAGGACTTGGTACAAAAATATAATCTTTTTATCACTGTAATCCATTTTTTTGGATTACCATACAATAATATATTTAAAACTATTTGGCCACGAAATATATCATATAAGATGTATACACTTTGAAAATGATTAAGATGACAGAAAAATAAATTGTATCTAACCAATAAAATCAATTAGACACAAACCTAAAAATGGATTATCATTTATTTTTTAAGTTATAATTGACATTCAATTCAGCAACCAATAGAATTATTTTAGTTGGCTAATATTTATTAAATATGTTAAATCAATGCTTGTGGTTATGTACAATTAATATAATTTAAATAGTTAAAATTTAAAAATGGGAGAGTGGTTCTTAGCTACCTTACATAATAAAATAGAAAACCTATAAATGTTTAGATAATAATAGTTTCAACCCATTAAATAAATCATTTATTAAAAGTGGTTATAGTTGTAGGTTTATCATATTTACCCCCTCCCCTTTCTCCAAATACATACACAAAAGTGTATGGGGTTATTAAAAACAGGTAAAACATTGAACTTACCAAATAGTTATGTTCATGTGGCAAAGTGCCAGAATCAGCTACAGAGGTAATGTCTTTTATGGCCACTTTTAGCTCCGCTTGGTCTAAAGAGAAATTTGCTGATTCCCTTGAAATGTCTTCAATGTTATGTGCCTCGTCAAGTATGACAACATCTCGAGAGAGTTTAACATTCATCTGCTCACACACAAGAAATCTATATATATTTTTTATTTGAGTTATTTAACAAGCATTTTCTGAACAAACAGCTTATATCAGCATAGGAATTAAACTAAATTAAACTAAGGCCTTGAAAACAAGGTATGACCATATAAAAACCAAATATACAATTTGAACAAAATAAATCAAATTGTTTCGGCTCTAGTCCCATGGACAAACACTCTTGTCTGCAGAATTGTAAGACTCTTTTGTTGGGTAATAGAGCACAAAAAATTTCAAGATTTGTCATAATTTGGAGGCCAAAAAATGTTTATGATTACAACACTTTGTATGTAGTTTTTTACTATAACATTTTTGTAGAGCATATAGTTTTGGTTTTGCGAGTTAATTAAAATTATCTTTTCTAAAAACATATATATTAAAACTATTTGATTATCAAATTAAACTTTTGGGACAGACACATAGACCAATTAGGATAATTAAAAAAAACTTGTATCTTAATTAGCTGTTGTATCCAATTAGCAACATACTTCGATGTATTACTTGGTAAGGGCTTGAAAAATATAATCATTATATTTTGTAAATGATAGAAATAAAACTTCAATATAAACTCAATGAGTAAAAATTGAATAAATGTTCAAATATTTAAAAGACAAAACCTAAATTACAAAATGGCTTAGCTAAATTAATTAAAAACTTATCCATCTTTTTTTAAATGGAAATTTATGGAACCTTTAACCCATTAACTGACCAATTTATTGATGATTTTTTTTTTCAAAAATGACTATTTTTTAATTTTTAAATTATAATGTAAAACCCATTACAAAATACAAAAAATATACAAAAAATAATAATTACCCATTATTTTGGCCTTTTTTTCAAAAATTTCAATTTTCGGTACATTGAACAGACGTATCGTGAACACTTTATAACATTCACTAATTTATAAACCACAACTCTCTAAATTCTATAACTTATCTATAAAAAAAGTTTAAAGACACTTAAGTTTATAAAATAAAGGGAAGTTTGAATTTAAAAAAACTGTTTCCTAACTTGCCCACTAGTTCAAAAATTTAATTTTGTATGGTAATCGCGAAAACATGTGGGAATATGAAGTGGGATCTCACACTTTTCACACTGCCACACTGTTTCACTCCTAACTTTTTTTTGGGCGCACACAAAACATCTCTTTGTCGGATTTGCCTTTGTAGCTGTTGGTGGAATCTTCATTACAAAGTGTGCCCAATTCTTGGTCTGAAGACGCAGAGGGCTAGGTCCAAGTGACGGTCTTCCACGGCTTGGGTATTGTGGTAATGTTACATGTTCCAATATCTGTTCCACAAAATTCAACCGGAACTCAGTGAATGATTCCCTTTTCCCAGTTAGAGTCTTCCACACCACAAAGGAATTGTAAAGTGCCATATCGAACATGTAAAAAAATATTTTTTTATAACTTTTTGAATATCTTCTCATTACTGGGAAACTTGAAAGTACCTGGTCTTGACGGTCAACACCACCCATTGCGTTATTATAGTCTATAACAACTTGAGGTTTCACAACTTGTGCTTCTTCAACTTGTACACGACCCCCAACCTTTCGCTTCACTCTTTTCGTTTTCCCAGTGTCAGTCATGAGAGATGAGTCATGCATTGTTGATAACATCAAGACATCTTTCTTATCTTGCCATTTGAGACATAGGATATTGTTAGAGCTTTGATGGACTACTTCTCCTGCAGTAAGTTTTTTTGAAACAACAGCTGCAGGCATGTTTTTTCTGTGCTTACGAACAGTTCCTAGTGCGTATGTTTTATTATCCAGTAGCAACCTGAATAATGTTGGAGAACTGTACCAGTTGTCGGTATGAATGGCATATCCCTGGTTCAAAAGTGGCTCACTCAGGTTCATGACAACAGCTTCACTGGCCAACATGTCACCATGATCATCCTGGCCACAATAAACTGAAAACTTCCAGCAATATCCTGATTTTGACTCGTTCAGTTTGTAAAATTTTACTCCAAACCTGGACCGTTTTGAAGGATTGAATTGTATAAAAGACAGTCGTCCTCTGCACTTCATCAAACTTTCATCAATCGCTATATTTTTGTCAGGCGTGTATACATTCTCATATTTTACATTCATGTACTCTATCATAGGCCTAATTTTTTTCAGCCTATCATCATCTCCTTCATAATCATTGGCAAAATGTAGATATTTACATAAGAGTAAAAAACGTTTATAAGGCATGACCTTTGAAAAAATTGGTGTACGAAGAATTATCCTCTTTGTCCAGTACATTTCCAGCCGTTGTTTGGGATTTTGCGACATCAGCACAATAAGGGCAAAAAACGCTTTTAGTTCGTCTACAGTAACGGGAAACCATTTCTGACGATTTTGAATGTCAACAGTATCCAACTTCACTTGAGCATACCTATTAGTTTCAAGCACAATCATTTCAAAAAAATCATCACCCAAAATTTCACTAAAAGCATCATTTTCTTTTGGTACAGTTCCATCATTACAAAGTTTTTGAATAATATTTTCATTCACTCCAGAGTGACCAATAAAAGGAATTTCAACTACCCTATTTATCTCGTTTTTCCATTCCCAAGTGTATGTATTACGTATTATGTCTTCATTTTCATCGCTTTCACATTCACTATTATATTCGGAGCCGTCATTTACAACAATATTCGTTGGCAGTTCGAAATCTTCATCGTCTGTTACATCACTGTCACTCTCACACAAATATTTTTGTATTTCTTCTGGCCTATTTGCAAAATTACCGCGCAGTGAACTCATTTTGTTGGGAAAAAGCCAAGTGAATAAACAATTATATACAAGGTAGAAGTAATAAACACTATACTTTTGTCACTAATAAAGGATACTAACAGAGATTGGATAATAATGACACAGATGTTAGAGCTCACATTACGCTAGACATCTATTAGAGAAAAATAAAACCATAACTAGAAGGAACTGGATTTCTCTGACATCTATTGGACATTCATAGAACTACTACGAAACAATATCATTGTATTGAAATAACACGGCGAGAAAGATACGTCAAAGTCAGTGGACGGACATATGCCGCGAGTCACGCTCGTCAAAGTCCCTGTTGTATTGTAAATCCATGGCGAGTAGCACTCGTCAATGTCAGCGAATGGGTTAAAACCCTAGAGATATTTAGTATATTTTTATTAAGTATTTGATTTTATTATTTTAAAATGTACTTTAATAAGTTCTTGTTGAGCAGAAATTAATAATATTTATTTTCATTGTATTTAAAATAAATCCAAATTTGTATATTATTTTATTGTTATGAATTAATACTACGACATAGCCAATCTTAACATGGCTACTAAACAATGAATTTTAAACGCAAACGCTAGGCTCAAATAGAGAGCACTTTATCTTTACAAAAGAAGACACCAATATTATTCTGGTGAATCTAATCACATATTTTGGAAATATGCCACGTGAAAGAGTCAGAATAAAGAATAATGCACTGTGGAAAAACTGTGGACTATTTGAAACTGACAACGTAACAATATACATCCTTCCAAGAATAGGCTGCACATAATCTCTTAGTTGAAGTATTGAACATTATTTTCAAACAATTATCACTGTTTTTACAAAAACCTGAGAAAAATCAGTTACTAACATCTCATGGCATTTTTTTAACACAGCTTTTTACTACCTGTTTAGGTTATACCCCTATGTACTAATTTCACTTATGTGTTAGGGATTAGGAAGGTTTTCAATTTAGAGGAAGTACACCCAGATTAGTGTAGACAGATAGTGAAAAAACGTTTAGGAAAAACTATCCTCAGTGCACCTGGCCAGGATCGAATCACAATCTCTCCATCTCCAGCAGTCTAGTCTAATGGACTGTGCAGCCACCAGAGCAGGTCATTGCAATCTTAAACAGTAAAGTGAGTGTCCCAAATGTTATGTTTATTAAAATGATTTTTTAGCACCGAGTCTTACCACCTCGGGTTATACGCTTATGTACTAATTACAGTAATGGTTGTAGGGACTAGAAAGGTTACAATTAGATGAAGTTCACCCACGTTTGCATAGAAAGAGAGTGGAAAAACCATCCATAGTGCACCCAACCAAGACTCGAACCTCGATATCCCCGTCATTGGCAGTCTAGTCTACTGCGAGTAGCACATTGAACCATGTAGCCACCGAAATGGATAAAATTATTGTTACACTGCAGGAGATTGTGGAGAAGCTTGTGTACATTATTCTTAATTTAAAAAAGATTTTATCTCTAGCAGCGTAATACTTAAAAATCTAAAATATTATTTGCCAGGCCCCATGGCATCTGTGTTATTAGAGGGTGTTCAATAGTACATAAAGATATTTGGGTGCTAGGGGCGTTTGAGCTTTGCTTATTTTAGCTAAGAAAAAGCTTACATAGGACAAAGAGAAATAGGCAAGAATGGTACAGTGACCCAGCTACCCCAAATGGATACATAATAATAAAAGTGTTGAGACATGAATTCAAGGACTTTGGTCATCAGTTGAAAAGTGGCTTAGAGTTTTTTTATAACTATAATAATTCATGTATTTCCTAATAATACTTTTCTTCACAATTTCAATTCATTGTAATTTTTTTTTTACCTATTTAGTATAATAAATCTAAAGTGATTTTATACATGCACAAATTAATTTCATTTATTCTACTGTTTTAATAGCACCATGTTTTACTACCTTTCCAGGTTATCCACATTATGTACCAGTTAAGCTAGTGAGTTATGGTTGAAGAAGGTTGAATTTAGAGGAAGTGTGCCCACAATAGTTGCATACAGAATGTGTGGAAAACTATTTAAGAAAAACCACCCTCAGTACACCTGACCAGGATTTGAACCCTAATATTCCTGTCATCAGTAGTCTTGTCTAATGCAAGAATGACGCTTTAGACCATTCCACCACTGACGCAGGTTCTACTTTGTTGGAACCATCAATAATAAAAACGTGATTTTGATGTAAATTAAATGTGTTAAGTTTTATGTATTTTATATAAGTTAAGTAATCAAATGTGACTTACACTTTTTTGAATGAGAGGATCAATTAAATAGCTATAAGGGCAGAATATCAACTCTGCAGTGTCTTGAAGAGAGCGTGCTGCATAATATGGACACGCCTTCTTTTGTCGACCAATTCTTACTAAGTCTTCAATATCCCATGGTGTGTTGAATTTGATTTTACTCAACTCTGTATGGGATCCAATGTAATTCACATTGCTGTAAAAGTAGCAGCCTGGCCCCTGAAATTAGAACAGTGTTGATCACAAAAAATATAATTTTCTAAATATCTAATCTTTTATACATTTAAAGTTGAGTGTATTTCCTTTTATTTAAGTTTAAAAAATTAGGCTACTTGGGAAAAGCCTACAGCCGCAGTCATTACTTCCAGAACTGTCCCCTAAGTTGTCTCATTGTAAAAATATGATCTGTAGTGCTCCTCACAGTTCAAAAACCAGACTGATATCCTCCAATCTCTATATAAGCATAGAGTTTTATTTTAGCTTTTCTAGGATATTTAGTGATAGTACTTTGTATGTAACATTTAGCAGAGAAATACCCCTAAAATGTTTACAATCCATTTTAATACTCTTATGTAAGTGCACAAATACTGCTTTTGTCCATTAATCTGGAAGCTGCTCTTCATTAAATACCATGTTGATTAATTTGTTTGCCTCTATGTAGAACCTATCTCCACCCACTTAAATCAGCTTTGATGTAATTTGGTCCTCTACCGGTTGTTGTAGTTCTTGAGCTTTATTAATACCTTCTTCACTTTTTCTTCTGTTACTTATATATAATATTCTATCTCTTTCGTTTGATCTTCTCCGAACAACACTTCTGGGTTAGAACAGTTCAACAGCAATGAAAAATATTCTCTCCACCGTTCTAAGATTTTTTCATCATCAGTGATCAGATTGCTCTCTCTTTAATTGATGGACCTGGCTGTGCCACAATGTCCAATTCTTAATTCTTTTATTTGTTGGAACATATTTATGCTGTTAACATTTTGACTTTCTTCTTTATTTTGTCTATCAACATTTTTCTTAAAGAGGATGCTTGAAATTGTACTTTATTGAAATAGGGATATTAATATTATGCTAAGCACATTGGTTTGCAGTATACACTTTATATTATATTATGTCTTAGTCCTAAGCTACCAGAGACATAATATATAGTGTATACATCATAACAATGTACACAATGTTGCATAAAAGTAAAAGAGTGACAAATTACATTTTTTAATTATTGTCTTGATATAGTTTTCATAAAATATGTTGGTGTTTGGTTAAAGGTATCAGCAATATTTTTTTTTATGGAACTCTTGCTAGATTGTCATTGAACTAAGTTTTCTTATTTTATATTCTGCTGCAGACTCTTCCAATTAATGCAGAAACAAGATACTTAATTGGAGTAAATTTAATTTTTTTTAAAGTCATATTGCGATTTAAAAATAATATGATAAAGTTATTTATATATATAATATAAAAGTATTTAGATTATTAATGTGTTAGGCCGCAGAAAACATGGATTTTTCAAACAACTTGCTGATTGTGTAATGAATGGTTGGCTTTATCCAAGAATTCTGTTTTCAAGAGAAATATTTGACCAAAAGTATGAAGTTCAAGAGTTCCAATAGCTATGTTACCTATATAGTGGGCTTCTACATCAATTGAGACAAAGATTTTATTCTCCGCCTACACTGGTTCATATTTTATCTATAGTTTTCACATAGCACAGGCTAACGTAAGAATGATAGCCATTATGTTTGCTGATAACTTGATGGTATGGTGAGAGAAGCAAGAGGAAGTACAGAAACAACTACAAGAATGGAATGAGGAAGTTAGTGTGTGGAATGAAATTTAGTATGTCAAAGTGTGAAGTGATGGTTATGACATGGAAAAAGATTAGGGGATGTAATGAGAAGAAAACAGCAGGGAGAGATGTTCTATAGGTGTGTAAGAGACCTGCTATGGAGAAGAGAAATGCCCTTGAAGTGTAAGACAGGGCATACTTTGTACCCATTGTCACATATGCCTCAGAAACATGGAAAATGAATGTAATATAGACTAGGAAAGTGTAGGCCATGGGAATGAAGTTATCCAGAAAAGATTGGGGGGTATAAGGTGTACATGAGATAGTACAAGGAGCAAGATTGAGATGGTATGGACATGTAATAAGGATGGAAAAAGAGAGGATGGCAATTAAGTATGTAGGAAAAAGGCCACAAGGGAGGCCAAAAAAGAGATGGCAGGAACAGATAACAGAAAGCGTTCAAGTGAGAGGAGAAGAATGGAATAAATTAAAGGAGGAATAATAGTAGAAGGATAGACAAAGATGGAGGCATTTTACCAAAGTGACCCGGCCACAGGCTGGAAACAATTGATGATGAAGTTGATAACAGGCTAATATAAATTTCATGCAGAGTATATTCATCAAGTAAAGAATGATTCATGTATATTTCTAAGAACTCGTGAAATTTAGAATGATTTACTTTCCAGAACAGAATATTGACTGACAACAACACTTCTATCAACTCTTGATTGAAAGGAGATGATATGGTTTTAGAGGTTGATGCCCTTTAAAGCAGAAATCATTGAGTTAATTTGTTTGTTAATGGCCGTTCTAAAGCACTCATGTTTTTCCCGACCGATATTCTTAGTAACAGAAAACATTTTTTCTGCTGAAAATGTATAGATGTGCACAATTTACAAAATAATACTTTCCCATAAGTGGAAAAGACACTTTCGCCAGACTTGTTTACTAACTGCCATAAATGGTAAGATTGAGATTGTCTGACTTTAGAAATTCTGCTCACTTAGAGATAAAAGGAATAGATATAAGTATGTCAAATAACTTGAGATATACAATTTAATCTAACAATCTACTCAGCTAACAGTCACATTCAAAACAATCGTGACTACATCGCTGATGTAAATAAAGCCCTACATTTCCTGTTCTTTGGAAATTCCAAGATAGCCAACCCCTTCTCCAGCACTGGGGTTTTCCATTGAAACATAAACAAGATAAGAATGTAAAAATATATATTTAAATAACAATTCTAAAAGTGATTTAAAATGCAGGATAAGAGTAAAACCAAGAAAAAAATGCCCCAAAATGGCATAAACTGTAAAATTCAACTATGCAAAATTTTACACAGTAAAAGTCATGTTTTCAATATCAGGGTGTCATAAAATGTGTTTACATACAAGTTACCAATGCGATCGGCTCCACAGAAAAAAGATGCAATGTCATCAACTACCAAGCTTTGGTTATTATCATATGGCATATTTGTATTTGCAATCTTTTTAATTTTAATGGACTCCAAAACTTAGTATGAAATATAAAGCAAAATAAATATTTACATTTAAAGGGTCCAGAAGTTCTTTGCACATCTCGGTTTTGTTCTGATAATTTTTTCCTGGTGTGCTGATGCAGCTATGCTCTCGACTGGACAAAACTGTCATCCTTGAAAGGGAGGAAAGACCCATTAAAAATAAAAAACATACTAGTGACAAATTTACTAGTTTAAAATATTATAATAAAGAAAATTAGTGAAACCATATCATAAAACAAAACCTGCTTGCAGATTGTTAGTGACGTTTTGACAAGTTGTGAGTAAAACTATATATTCGAATTTATTTTATTTATTTGTTATCCTTAAGCATCTAGTTTTAAATCAATCAAATTTGTCTTTCAACTCCATCCTTTTTTTTAAAACTCTTTCAAGTTAACCGCTTACGTGCCAATTACACAAATGGTTTCAGGTATTATGAAGGTTGTATTAAAATAAGTGTAACCGCATCAGCATGGAGGGAGAGTGTAAACTCAACCTCAGTATATCTGATATCCCCATCATCGGCAGTCTAGTCTCTTGTGATAGTAGTGGGTTAGACCACGTGTTCACCAAAGCTGGTTTCAACTCTTATTTGTTAAAATATTTGGCATATTTTACTCTTCTGCTGATAACTTTGTAGTAAGTTATTCCTCTACAGTAGGTTTACTTACTAAATAGTCAACCAAGTTAGATCTTAAATACTTCACCAAACAAAATGTTTTGGATCTGAGAATTTATTTGGAGTAAGACCTTAACCAACTTTGTAACTTTATTGATAAAAAGCAGGAGAGGGAAATTTTTATCTCCTGCCTCCCTGTAGTACAGCTTCTGAAAAGCAAACTAGTGATGCAAGTTGGGCCGAAGGTGATTTAAAAAAAAAGTTATTATAATGCAAGTGGAAGGTCTGTCTTGTGCAGTCATGTTTTGTAGTGTGGTGATGGGCGAGTCGGGTCATGAGGGGACCTTCAAATTACATTGAGAACATCCCTTAAAGGCCTTTTATTTTTTTTATAATGCTGTATTTAATATTGCAGTAAGATGAGGAAACATCTAAAATCTAGGCTTAAAGGCCACTTATTTAGTGCGTTTTTTCCAGTGACCACTAATTCTTTATTCGGTACAGGTGCTAGACTAGCACATTTTGCCAGCATCCTTTAGGGAAACAGGAGAAACATTTTATTTTATATTGACAAAGGGTTAACAGTTGAATATAAAGCCAGTCTAAAATATGCACTAGTGATATTGTGAAAGATAAAATGAAGAGTTTCTGAATACAGAGTCATATTGAGAGAAAATAGAGAGGATATTAATTACAAGCTTGATAATGATCAGTGATCCATTGCATTGGTAGCAAATGACAATTTAAAAAAAAAGTTTTTATAGTTTGTTTATTTCAATAAGATTTATTAGAGATTTTAGTTAAACTTGTAACTTCAATAGTTATTTGATATAATTGGTGCATTTTAGTAAATTATATTACATATTGGTTATTAGCACAAATGCACAAAAATTTTAATCACTAATTAAATTATAGCTATCCAGGCCATGCACACAAAATAATATACATGTATTGCCGATCTTCACATTATGTTTAAACCTTATACATGTTTTCATCAAATACAACCATTCAATTATTATGAACATAAGAACATGAAAATCAAGTTTAAATAAATTAAAGAAGAAAATACAAATAAGAAGCTTAAAAAAACACCTTTGATAACTATGAAGTAAAACATAGTAGGGCCTACTACACCTGTTTAATGTTTTAGAATACCAATACATCATTCATAAATAGTTATTTTTAACTTTCACATGAATTCTTTTATTTCATAGGCAATTTTTTCTTAGAACAAAGTAAAACAATTCTAAAAGGTGTGTGTTTGTTTATTTCCATAAATATTAAAATTAGTTAAGAAAACTAAGGTCAATTTTCCATTATATGTTTGAAAACATGTTTTTTTTTCTATGGTTTATTAAGGCACTTGATTTGGTATAAAAATTTGGTAAAATTTATATCTATCATTAAAATACATTATATATGTGTTATGAAATATTTCTACAAACATAAAAAACATAAAATTCAACTTTTATGTCCTGATAAAAAAAACATCGGTCTCGGTAGTCTTGAGGTAAAGTGTTCACCTCAGGGACCCATGTTAGTGGGTTAAAACCCAGCCAAAGTCTACAGATTTTTCTTGAGTATTAAAAATCCGTAGCACAATTTCCTTCAGTGGGGAAGGCAATGGGGAACCACCACACTTCCTGAACTCCCTAGTACATTTGATTTCTACCAGATAGTGCGGGCAGCACTAACCAGCCAAAGGGCTGAGTGCATGCTCAGCTCATTATGGATAGAAAACATACTAAACCAAAATTTTCTCAGTTAAGATGTGTCTTCCGTTTAGCCTGATAGGTTATACTACTATAAAGGTTATAAGATAGTACAGTAGTATAATCAAAGTAAGACCTGAACAGTTTGAATGAATATATTGTCTCAATACAATTTTAGTTGCATCTTGGCCACCAAAGTATTAGTTTTTTAAAAAAATAAAAAATCTCTTTTTCATATTTAATCTTATGCACTCGACTAATGGTGAAGTAATAAATAGAATTATTGCAAAATTGATATAAATAAGGTAGTTTAGAAAAATTACAACAGTGCACGTACTAGTCTGGTTGAGCATTTAGATAATTTTTCACCTATACCCAGGCAAACAATGAAAAATGATTTTAGTGACATAATGATACAAATTTAGTTAAAATATTAAGGATATAAAAGAATCCAGGTTTAATCTCCAGAAAAGATTGAGATCAATGAAAAAAGAATACATTTGTGGATGTAAAAAATCTGCTGAGAAAATTCTGGCTTTAGCTTCAGAAAAGATTGACATCCATGAATAAAGAATACATTTGAGGATACAAAAATTTGCTGAGAAATTTAAATACAGTAATTACAAATAGGAAACTGTATTAATGTATGAAATCATTTAGGATGGGAAAATTAGTAATTTTGTACAAATGTAGAAACTAGCACAACTAAGAACTGGGTATTAAGAGTAACAATTAAAAACATGATATCAAATTATACTCCTAGTATAAGGTAGTTGTAGAGCCATCGAAAAAATTATACTTAAGAAAAATTAACATATCATACTTACCTAACATCCTTGTATTCTGTTTTTCCTAGTTCCCTTATAACCTGTTCAATTTGTTTATGAGTTCTGGTTGCATAGAATATTCGTGCCACTCTGAAAAGTAATTTTTAAATATTTTGATCTCATGAGGCATTTATGATAAAATATAACTATCAAAATACCCCAATCAATAAAAAATAAACAACACACATTAAAAAGTTAATTTATCACACAACCCAAATACTAAATCATACAGATCCCAGAAGACATTAAGGACTGACTACATATAGCACCATCACTGCTCACCTAATATAATACATTTTGTAATACGGGCCTAGCAATTGCAAACCCACTTCCTATCTCTGCTTAGACATGTGCTATGAAACTACATAAAATCAACAACACAAGATCTTACAACACAACTTCTTTCATCCATTGATACTTATCCAGATATTGTACAGAAATAATCTTTCACATTCACATTCACATGCCAGAGGCTGTTCAACCTATTTTGCTGTAAGTTAGCTTAACTTGGCATTTAGAAATAATTAAGTATCATAGAAGTTCCCTTACTTTCTAATCATAACCACTTCAAGTTTATCCTTAACCCCCATGTAACTACACCCCTCATCAAAGACTTCAGCCTTTACATGACCAACCACAAGGCACTGTACTGGCATAGTCTTGGTGTGCAGAAGCCAACAATGGAACGTTTGGGTTCAATCATGTATAAATTATTTACTGGTGTCTGATTATCTCAAAGAGTAAATCAATTATTTTTTAAGGTGATTTGTCCAACAAGCTTCTCCTAGAATGAATAGGCTATAACATTTTGACAGGGAATTTTTAACATGATTGAAGGCGGGTGTTGTGTTGTGAAGGGGAGGGGGGGCAGGTGGGAGTGAGGAAGTAAGCTGGGATGGCTAGCTCTTTGTTACCAACAGTGTTGTTATAGCACTACCTCTTTTTCCGCTAAGGAAACTTCACTGTTATTTAGTAATTTAGAACATGAATGGTCACTGCATAGCTCACCCAGGAGTTGTGGTCTTAAGTTTGAATCCTGGCTACTAAGATTCATAGAATATTAATAATTTAAAATAATGAACTTATTACACATGTCGCAAAGTATTTACTGTACCGAATACTATTATGCCTATATTTACAAAATGTGTTCCTAGAAGGGGAAAAAAATGTATTACTAAGCAATTTAATGAAATAATTTGAGTGGTGAAAGTTTAAGGGTTCTTTTATTATTCTTTTAACACTGAGTCTTACTATCCATTCGCGGTATACTCACATGTACTAATTATGCTAATTAGTTAGGGGTTAGAAGAGTTAAATTTAGAGGAAGTGCACTCACATTTGCATAGAGAGTGGCAAACAATCTATAATAAAACTACCCTCTGTACACCTGAAGGAGATCGAACCCCAATCTCCCTGTTTTTAATGGTCTAGTCTACGACGAGAGTTACGCCTTAGAGATCATGCTAGTACTGGAGCAGGTTTTAAAGTTCTTTATTTGTAGTAAAAAAAGTATTACTTTTCGTTATTATAATAGTTAACATAACTCATGATTGATATCTTACAAACCGCCCAAAAAGTTGTAAAAATGTTGGAATACTACGTAAGTCAAGTGGCCTACTATACTAGGACCAACTGGTAAACAAGCTTATGCATAAGAAGGCAAAGTAATCGACAGCCAACTGATTGACCAAATGAATAAAAATATTTCAAATCTTGAGCGTTAAAAGTGATCGACACCTTTAGGATTATTTGATAAGTTATACATTATTATTATTATTATTATTATTATTATTATTATTATTATTATTATTATTATCACCGCGTCTTACTACCCGTTCGGGTTATACGCACTTACGCTAATGTGTAATGGTAGGGTGATTGTGAGATGAAATGAAGGACCTACAGTTTAACGTGGAATCCGAACCACGGTGGAGGCCTGGCATTCCTCACATTAAGTTGTGATTAATACACATCTTGTCAGAGGTGAAGGAAGGGTTTGGAAATCAGATAAATCTGTGCCGGGACCGGGGATTGAACCCCGGCTGCCAGCTACTCCTAGACGGCCAGATCACCCGATAAGTTATACAACTGTTTGACATGAGAGGACCTACTGGTATACAAAATTAGAGATGGATTGACCAATTGACCGACAAGTTAATACATTGTAAACGTTTTCACAACAAAATTGTAAACGGAAAATAACAAGTTAAGTCTATGAAATATAATTTTTTAATAAAATTTATACTTATAATATATATCCACATTTGTAGTCGCATGGTCCAATGCGTCACTCACATTCCTTATTCTGTGTTTAGCTCACACGGGGAGTGAAAAGCTAAGGAATTTTTTTTTAGCAATTTAGTGGATTTTTTTAGTACCGCATCTTATTACCTGTTCAGGTTATACGCTAATTTTGTGGATTAAAGTCATCATTAGTAAGGCATCAATTTTCTAAGTTGGTTTTTTGGGTTAACCAGTTGGCTGTCGATCATTTTGTCCACATATGCATAAGTTCAATCAGTTGGTACAAGTCATGTCCTACTCGTGTAACCAGGCCCCGGAACATCGAACAATATAATATTATGAACCACTGGTAGCCAGGCCCCAGGGCATGAAACAATAGAATATTATGAACCACTGGTAACAAGGCCTTGGGACATCAAACAATAGCAGATTATGAACCAGTGGTAACAAGCCGCGGGACATAAAACAATAGCATAGTATGAAACAGTGGTAACAAGCCCCAGAGACATAAAATAGTATATTATGAACCAGTGGTAGCAAGGCCCTGGTATATAAAATAGAATATTATGAACCAATGGTAACCAGGCCCCAGAACATCAAATAATGGAGTATTATTAACTAATGGTAACAAGGCCCCAAGACATCAAATAATGGAGTATTATCAACCACTGGTAACAAGGCCCTGGCACATCAAATAATGGAGTATTATCAACTACTGGTAACAAGAACTCGGGACATCAAATAATAGAGTATTAGCAACCACTGGTAGCCAGGACCCGGAACAACAAACACTGGTTTCTGAGTTGAAGTTGTAATTCAAACTAAGATTCTTAGTGGATAATTTGAATGTATGATTTAGATTGATTTTATTAGGAAGATCATTATTTGACAACTAATAAAGTAACTAGAATGGGTTCACTAATTCATACGTCAAATCATGTGATCTACAGCTGTACCTTTGATAAAGGCCTATACTATAATATTTACATAAGTTATTGTCTGAACTGACTATACTGACTACACTTTTATATCGTCAGTGCGCGTGGATATAATATCATGAGCGAGGAACGAATCCTGGATAGCTCAGTACTATAACACTGATGCGCTAAGATGCAGAGTTCAATTTTATTCTAGTGACCAGGTACCATTTTTCAACAAATTTAAATTAATTAAAGTGTATTCTCCTTCATACGGACATTATCACAGTTAAAATGATTTACAGCTTGTGTGTTGATATTCATTAGTAATTATTTAAGGAAGCCGTAATTAAAACCAAATCTCTTTGTGGTGAATTTAAATGTATGATATAGTTCCTTATCAACTCCACAAGTAGTGAGCTACAATGTCTTTAGCAAATGATATACACGCCACATATGTATATCCTACGTTTGTTATGAGTTTATTACATACCCAAGGCTGTATCCAGCCAATAATTTCAGAGGGGGTTTGGTGGACACATCCCCCAATTGCCAGAAGCTAGAATTTAAATAAAATTATAAACAGTTCTAATAGCTATCTGAAGTTTTTTTTTGCAACATAACCTCCTATCCCCCCTCCCCTGTCTACGACCTTGTACGTAACTGAAAACATCGTAGATAAAATCTTTCATTGTTTTAAGGGGGTATCGATTCTTGTTCGATTTCACATTTTTGTTTTGTTTACTTGGTATTGATACAAGTTGCTTTTTTAGGGTTGAACTTAGTCATGTTCAATAATCACACAAAAGTATGATTTTTTTATAGAAAATGCCTAAAAAATGCAGTACTCATGTGACATTAGATATATTTTCAAAACTTGTAAGATCTTTTTAATGTTCACTTTACAACCAGTAATTAAAGTGACTCCCACATATTTTTATATATTCATGAAGTTAATTGTAATATTCAGATAAACAATAGGCTTAAAATTAATATGCGTTTTGATGAACCAAGAGATGAGTTTCTTTGACATTTTGAATTGAAGAATAAAACTAACACAGAAAATACTATCCAAGTGCCAAATTACAAGAGGAAGGAAAAACAGACAAAATAAATGTCACAACTCGTCACTCAGGTAGTAAGACGCGGTGCTAATAATAATAATAATAATAATAATAATAATAATAATAATAATAATAATAATAAAGCACTTAAGGGTGAGTCACAAGTCGTAGACCAGGGTAGCCCGATTCTTCCTTGGTCACGTTACAGTCAAACCAAAAAGTTTCAGGAAATGGACATAACAAATTTATGTTTGCATTGATCAACGCGGTGTAAATAATAAAATAAAAGAGTAGAGTTAGACTAATAAACCAAACAAATTTGAAATAATGGCATTATGTTCTACAAAATCAAAGTATCGAGATATAAAACGAAACGTACTTGCATAAGATAAAAAATTATGTAATTTTTACAACTTTTAAATAGCTTATAAATTAAAAACTAATTTTATTTAAAATATTGTAAGTACGTCATTGTATACAATTCATATGCATGTCAAGCTAGAATAAATTTAATCCCCATATATTAACTACTTTACCTTAAAATTAGTACGTAAAATGAATAAAATAGTAAGTTTTGACTACTCATAACTCTAGAACTGTAATGATTGGAAATCACTGAATCAATATTTATTGCTTATATTTATGTACTTATTAAAATAATGGAATAAAATTTTGATGGTCGAATGACCTTAAATAAAAATTATGAGCAACTATGAAAGCTTGAGTTATCATTAAGGTTGGTAAATAGTGAAAAAAAAATTTATGTCCATGTATGGAATGAGAGGATTAAACAAATTATCAAAACAGTTTCTGTATTTTAT
Organism: Timema shepardi; assembly: GCA_902151425.1. Classification (NCBI taxonomy): domain Eukaryota; kingdom Metazoa; phylum Arthropoda; class Insecta; order Phasmatodea; family Timematidae; genus Timema; species Timema shepardi. The sequence goes on from CABFVX010001072.1 coordinate 190,226, forward strand.
AGTTGATTCATAAAGAGAGTATTATTATTTCTTGCTAATGCTAATAAAGTATAATTATACCTGGGCACACTGGCTGACTTTGTTTCAATATCTTGCAGTATTTCTTCGGCTTTGGTAAAGTTTTTTTCTATGGGCAGCTGTTGCCCCCAAGACTTAAATGTTTTTTTCTCTTTGGAGGGTTGGCACTCATTTGGCACAGTTGCCAGAGGCTTGAAATTCTAAAAATATAACACAAACTTAATAGATAAGTAATGAGATGTAAAAAAAAAGAGTTTAAAGTAAGCATATTAATTGAAAAAAGAGGCATTAAAATTATCAACATTCAGTAGTGTTAAACAGTATCATTCTTATAGAAACAAATAATTATATATTTAGTAGCATAATTCATGGTTCAAAGTTTTACAAAAAACCATGTTTAATAATTTAAAAATACATTTATAGAACAATAATGATGGGCATTGCAACAGGATCAAATGACACCACAAGAGGATCATCAACTTTTAAATTTTCAATTTTAAAATTTGCTTTTGTTATAGTGACAGAGGTATGAACATAACTAAGAAAACCTGGTGGTTTGCTAGAACAGTGAAACCATTCTTATGGTGAACCACCTTTTCAATTACAGACATTCTTAATAGAAGCCAGAGATGCTGCTTTAGACACATATTTATGCATGAAAATCTCTAAATAGCGAACAAAGATTACACACACTAGTTCATATATTTAACAGTACATATGTTAAGAGTTGTAATGGTTTTATGTGCAGAGTGTCAAGTATCATATTCTCCTGCTAGTGAATTAATTTGATTGTCATAACTTATGATGCCAGAGGTAGTATCAAAGGCCTTAACAAAAATTCCTAATTAGACATTAATATTGAAGATAAAATTCAAAATGACACCAAATACAAACACAGTTTTTAAAATTATTCAAGCCATATGATTATCAAGGATATAATGTTAAACGTCTTGAGCTCAATGATGAAACATTTTTAGTTTACTTTGAGATAACTAAAAAAAAATCCTCATAAATAAAACACTCTTAATGTGTTGAGATGTGTAGCATTATCTTTATGTCATTCCTGTACCTTTAATTAATCAAAGCAGTATTAGTTTAATAATATACAGTAATTTATTTCTATGCAGCCTGCCCAGTAAGCTACATACAATATTTGTTCATTCTAAAGAAATGGCATGAACAGGGTGAACTTGAAATATAATTACCTTTTTAGCCTTTTCTTGACAAACTTTTTTAGAAACTGGATGTTCAAAGTCATCATCTTCATCATCATAGGGCACCCCATCTAGAGCATATGAAACCCCGACAGAATCATCGACAACTCCAACAAGATCATAGTGTATTTCATTGGAATCATTACCAACCTTCTTAGAATCATTGCACACTTCGTTAAGACCATAATGCACTTTATTAGGATCATCTTGCACTTCCTCACCATAGCTTAGTAATTTATTTGAATTTTCTGGAACAAAGTATAAGTTTTGTTAAAAGATTAGCATGAAAAATTCGCTTATTTTCTTTCTTACTTACTTAGAGAATAAGACTAAATGCTTGTGTTTTAATGTAATCTTTACTTTAAAAGATCTAAGTACCTAAGCTTTTTAATTCAGATTGGATCCAATAATTGTGTTTTTTATTGTGCAACGTGTCATACTATCTGAATGGACTAGCTGGATATTTAAACTATTAGTAAAGTGATCAGGAAGTTAGAATTTAGAAATAAAATACCCGCAGTTAAAGTTGGGAAACCAATTAAGAAAAAACAATCAGTTCACCCAGCTGGAGTTTTAAGCGAAACCTATGTATTTGGGTGACCTGGTGGTCTAGGGGTAAGGTGTCGGACTTCTGTTCTGGGGTTCAATCCTCAGTCCCGGCACAGATTTCTCTGATTACCAAACCCTTCCTTCACCTATGACATGTTGTGTATTAATCACAACTTGTGAATATGAGGAATGCCAGGCCTCCACCATGGTTCAGATTCCAGGTTAAACTGTAGGTTCTCCATTTCATATCACAATCACCCTACCATTACACATTATCATAAGTGTGTATAGCCCGAACGGGTAGTAAGACGCGGTGCTAATAATAATAAAACCTATGTATTATCTACAAACAAGTCTAGCCAAAAAAAAATGACACATTTGTTTATGTGCTAGCTGGTGTGGTTTTACAAATTTTGTTGTTCCATAAGAATGTATATTGTAAATCATTAATACAATATGACTATTGATTACTTAGTTTAATTCTGAAACGTTAGTTAATAAAATATTATAGAACAGGGAAAAAGAGCTTAACATTGATTGATTGGTTTGGCTTTGACAACTCCATTTGGGGGCTGAGTGGTCAAATCCAGACAAGGTGTAATGGAAGCTTTTTTTTTACTATCCTTATCTTTTTCCAGTCTGGAATTAAATTGTTAATGTACCAAGTGCTAAATGTACTAGTAGAAAAGTTACTGAATTATTTTAGATATAAGATTTAATTTTCATATTACCATTTATTTCAATTGTATATGTTATACAATATATCCAAACCTAAAACATATAAGTACAACCACCATTTTCAGGGTTTTCCTGGACAAGGGTGCAAGTGTGAAAACAATTAGTAATGGACCCAAGGGCTTAAAAAATGGAGTTAGGCTCTCTATTTACAAACCCACATATTTGTATGTAAATAGATTTTTTAAAGGTACACACTTTACGTCAATTTTATTAGTACAGGTATGCAATTTGGTGAATAAAGACAAATGAAAAGCTATAGTGTTTCACTGCCATACCAATGGGGAAAATGATGCAGTAATCACAAAAATTTTAGGTAATTGCTTCAAATAATGTAATGACTGGGACAGCCTACCTCTAACACCAAGGTGGACACTAGTATCAAAATATCTCAAAAAAATTATAATTTATGGTCATAGAATGACTATACGCTTCTATAACTTCTGTATTTTACTAGAGCAGAGGTCAGCAACCTTTTTGGGCCTCGATCGAATTACAACCTTATCAAAGGTCCCACATTAACCACCCTTTCTCTGATCTACTTTTGATTTTTTATTACATATTTATTCAATCTTTCCTCATTTAATTAATTATGCCCCTCCTTTCTAAGAAAATTTATAGATTAAATAAAATGTACATTTACATATTAAACTACTTAATTATCTTCTAACATTATTGATTATGAGTGGTAAAGGTTTTTATGGTTACCCTCAAATCTTATTTGAAAGTACTTGATATATTTGAGAGTTTAAAAGACTCAATGAATCAATTTTAATAAGGATGTAGTTCTCTTATGCGATCAAATAAAAATGACCGTGAGATCACAATCAACATGCTGCTCACCTCTGTACTTGAGGTACAAAAACAAGCATGTGCAAGAAATAACTTTAAAATTATTACAGATAGAGTAAACAATGTAGAAACCACGCATAATTTGTGAATCAAGTTGTCCAGCACAGCAAGAAATCAGAAAATATCAGGTATCACATAGAATATCTAATATATTTATAGCCCTGTTCTGAGACGGGAATGAGTGACTTGGTTTAAAATTTACTACAAAGGACTGTATTCTATTGTAGAAGTAATTAGCCCTTTCACTCCCATTCTTGTTCTTAGTTGTTCATACAGAATTATTAAAATCATTCATTATTCTATCTCACCCAGACCCCTTTGTTGAAAAGAAATAAATAGTCAACCAACCACTTTGAAGAATTAAAGAAGATCTCAAATATGATGAACAACTGAGTAAGCTTGATGCAAGAGACAAGGATGACCACATGTGAACCACCAACGTGTGATATATCTGTTAAAATAGGCAATTCCATGCAGGTAAATTTTAGTTTAGGTTGGTACCACTGTTAAAGTGTTGTGTTTTTTGTTAACTGATCTGTGTCTATGCCTATAAACTTGTTTATCAATTGAGTCATGTTCTTAGTTATTATAACATTAATTGTCAAATCTAAAACTGGTTAGTTATATCTATAAGCTTGTATACTCTGACAGGTTATGGGCCCAGACTTGTGGTGATTTGTGGATTTTAGGACGGGCAAAGTTATATGTCAAGTGTGCACAGTAGTATGCATGAACTACATGTTTGTGACGCCGTTGACAATCTCCATCACCATAATGGTTTTAGAAGAAGACAAAATGTACAGAATTTCACTTTTTGATGGCACTAATTTTGACAATTGGAAGTTTCTGGTATAAACTCTTCTAGATGAAATCGATTTGTTTCTCTTTATTCAAGGTGACTATCAGGACTTGGTGGAAATTGCATCTAGTGATAATAATGAAATAAAGGCGGAAAAGAAAAAATAGTTGGACAAGCTTCGTAAATCCGATCACAAGTGTAAGTCGCAGACTATAAAATGAATCTGACAGCCATTTGGATTGTGTGAAGAATAAAAGGGGACATGGCAGTTGGCCTAAAAATTAAACCAAGGCGTTTGGCCTAAAAGGCGTTTGGCCTAAAAGGCGTTTGGCCTAAAGGCGTTTGGCCTAAAATGTAAATTTAAAACCTTCGGTTATCTTCGGGAAGTAAAAAGTACTGTTAGTTGTTTCATCTGAATATAGATAGCACAACTGATGCGAAGTAGTTACAATATTTCTAAAAACATTGACATATCTCCTACATAGAACTAGATCAGTAGTTCACAAAACACTATATCACCTTTTTTATATATGAATTTCCGATATTATTTCCTTGTTAATATATCTCACGGTCATAAAGTTAACGAAAAACAATAATAAAACACCATTCTCAACACCGTTTATGCGCGATAAAATTATATGCGTACATTCAAATTATGGGGACTTTTGACAACTTATTACGAAAGGCAAAATGAAAGTGGAAACCAATATTGAACCCACCCACTTTAAATTTGTCTGGAGTGACGCCTGATTTTCGTTTAGAGTTACTAATATATATATGAACATATATTTTTTTATCTATTGTGTTAATAATTAATATATATATATATATAATAGTGACGCATTAAATAAATTTTGCCAGTAAATATTACAATGGTCATATATATATATATATAAACTTAAATTATGGTTTTGACTAGATCCTTAACTCTATTATTATTGTTAGAATTATTATAACTAAAATTATATAAAATTAGTACAGTTATTTTTTTCAAACAGTGTAACTATTTTTATTACGGTGATATTATTAACAACATGGGCTATGTTAACACAATAAGTCCCTTGTTTAAAAACTATATACTAATTTCCCTCC
>CABFVX010001073.1:0-39753 GCA_902151425.1 Timema shepardi
GGCCTTTTTGAAAGAACGCCCTTGATTGGCAACGTCGGAGAAAACGTCGATACCCGTATGAAGCACCTGTTTTCCGATGGCTTTATCGCTGCTTCTCAGCAACGGTACGACGCTTTTCTCTTGGTTAAACACGTCACCGTGTAGATACCCCAAAAGATCCACCATCTTACTTTTTGTGGTGAGACTGCGACGGGCCTCAAATCCCTTGTTGCCGGCGTTAGCCTCCTCAAAGGTTCCGGAACTGTCTGCGAACCACAGACCGCAAATAAAATGCGTTATTTTGGCTTCACTGTTGTAATTGAGCAGCGTCTCAATGTACGGTCTATAGGCATACGTGTTGCTGGGTGGTTAGACTAGTTTTTGGTTTAAAAACACAACCACTGGTGTGAATAGCGAATGCAACCACTTGTTGACAGGAGCAATCTGATCCACCTCTGTGAAAGCGCCACCGTCGGTTTTCACGATGGCCACCCTGAGATACAGCATATTCTGGGAAAGATCATTATAGAACTCGCCTTGACCGGTAATGGTAAATTCGATGGGCGAATCATCGGTGAGGGAAGAGACAGGTTTGTACTGGAGCCATTGCCCACTTTCAAGACTGGTTTGCATGGGTGGGACGGAAAAGAGATAGAGTTCGCTGCTGGCACACTCGCAGGACTGGGAGTGTAGAAATGACATTTCAAATGAAACTATCTTTAGCTTTTTTCTTGACCTTTTTACGTCTGGCAACGGCAGAAGACTGACGTGGTGCTTCTTACGACGCCCTTCATAGCCCGAGCCGGTCATCAGTGTGTCGATCTTCTGCTCCGCCTTGCGTTTCAGGTTTGTTCCAACCTCGCCGACACGCTGCGGTAGAGCCTCTTTGAAAGGACGATGCTGATTGGCGACGTCGGAGAGCACGTCGATATCCGTATGAAGCGCCGCTTCTCAGTAAAGTTACGATGCTCTTGAAAAGGCCGCTGAAAAATTTCCTATCCCGTGCCTGCATTGATAGGGAACAAACACCGTGGTAGATCGAATATATTCCTGTTCCAGCCTGGTTGACGTAGTATCTATGGTAGGGACAGTTCAAGTCGAGCAGCGTCGAAAATGAAGTTTCACGCACACTTTTCCAAACTCGAATGGTACAGGTTCACCAGTGTTTGTTCTTATATTGATTTCCAGGGTTTCTATTTCCATTTCTATGTACGGGCACGTAGGGCAACGGATCATAGCTAACTGTCTTATGTATATCGTAGATATAGTTTATGTTGTTGATACCGACGATACGTAAAAGCGGTGCAACAATGTCACCCACGAGCTGAGGCACGATGATGTCCGTGTAGATGTACATTTGCGAGGGCAAGCCTAGTAGAATGTTGGCGGCGTACGGCGTTTTTGGGACTTTAATTAGATTAGTCTGATGATCTAAACTGAGCTGTAGACTTAGTTGACTTGATAAGAGTCAGCAACTGTATATTTGGTAAAGAAGAAACAACGTCCACTTTTTTGGGGTTGGCGGGGGGTGTACTTGAATAAAACTCTGGAATCCCCTTTAAAAGCCTCTACTTCGTTTAGAGCTTTGATCAATTCATAGATAGTTCTGTAGTTTCCAGGAGGGATGTTATCCTTGAATATTGGTTCCTCGCCGTTAGCGTTCACCTAGTTGTATCATACAATATTTTGGCCCTCGGGTACGGTGGTGAAAGAACACGAATATTGGAATTCGGTAAGAGTGACTTTCCACTGGTCTTTGAGTGTAAGACGGTAGGGTAGTTGCGTGGTGAATTTCGTGAGTGTGTTTTTCGGGAAATATCCCATATAGCTGTCGTTTGGCAAAGTGATGTAAAACTGATCCTTCATGGCAAGAGACTGACGTAACTGGCAGAAATCCAACAATTAAAATTGGTTGGGTAACATTTCCACTGCACGTACACTTTATTACTGGCGCCTTTACCCTTGACACGTAGTATTTTATCAACTTTGAAAGTTTCGGGAAGACGGAGGCGTTGCAATTCGGGTTCGTAAAACGTTACTACCACCTCCTCGCCGTCAAGATCAGTCACTCCTTAGACGACAGGTTGTCGCAACACGACACTGCTGACTTTCAAAATTTCTTCGCTCCAATTGCTTTTGTAGCCCTTTTCAAACATCACCGTTTCACCGACTTTCATTTTTGGCTTGCTATCCGAGTTTGGACGCCGTTTGCCGTACAGATTATCTTTGACTTGAAGCGCATAGCTTTCTGAAATGTCGGTAGGCGCCAACTTGATACGGGAATGTTTTACGCCGTTGTAAGCGTCGACTAGATCTTGGAGGACGTCCACATACCTATACGTACTATTTTTGGTAAAGTAGCGCCATATGCGCCCTCTGTCTATTTCCAACCTAGTGGCTATAGTATAGTTACTCGTAGACAGTGCTTAAATATATAATGGCAAACTTACATATCAGCCGTTCTATCGCGTCCAATTCACCCCGAACATCAGGCATAGAACTTACTCCAGCGTCGGTAGGGTCCGGGGTGCTGAAAGCTGACGGCGGCGCCGTGCATAGCACCGACCTCTTCTAGGAAGTGCGTCGGTACATGGCCCATCGCTTCGCTAGTTTCAAGAGGTGGCGCCCGCACACACACTGTTAAATCCCGTGCGGGCGCTACTTGCTCCCTCAGATTGGTGTCCAACTCGTACGTATCCCAATATTCTGAATTAAATAAATACATATTAATTACGATTGTGGGAGAAAAAACACTGACAATTCTATAAAATCTATAGCAGGACGCTAATTAACCATAGACCAGTCGCCATCCGCCAGGCAAATTCCGTTCTCGCTAAAAAGAGCTAAAGGGTCAGGGATACCCGGCGCTACTGACGCTGCAGGTGGAGAGGGCGGGGTTTCTTGAAAGTTTGTCAAATGAACAAATGCCGATGTACACCAAACTATGAAATTATACAAAACGCTTTTAAAACATACCTGAATTTATTCAATTTTCCAGCGCATCGAAACTCATTCTGATGTTTATCGCTCGCAATTATTAATTACAATGACCGAATTTAATGATTTCAAGGTTTATATATAGTCGCTTCACCGGGGGTGTGCCGCATGTAAAGGCTTCTTATTGGTCGATAATATTGTTTCCGTATAGGTGCTTGCCTGATCCGCGTCGATAGGTATCTATTTACTGTTATCTTTCATACGCGGTAACTCTCTTGCCGAGGACGTCTTTCTCTGGTGCTGGCTAGAGGTATCCTTGAAGGACCGTCGGTCGTGTTTAGTTTTCCAGCTGTGTAAAAGTGGGTACACATTTCGCCCTGTGACGGGAGGATGTAGGGGTCCGAGTCCCTGCAAGGTCAACAAACACTAATCCTAACTAAAATCATAAATAATAGCTTTTGCTGTTTTCCCATTTCAGCCCTGCACAAATGACGGTACATCACTATTATTCTGTCTCTCTCATTCGGGCAAAGATATCCAGACGGTGTTGAGGAGCTCAATTCGCCCCTCCCCCTTTCGTCTTCATTTGTCAATTACGCGCAATGTGGGTACACATATCGCCCTGTGACATTAGGAGGTAGGGGTTCAAGTCCCTTAGAGGCCAACAAACGCTAATTACTTCACATTTCAAACCCTGGCAAATGCTGTTACACATTTCATCTGGTCAACATCAGCTCTTATCTCATGCTTGCCTGAAGAGATTAATTCGAATCCCTGTCGTGCGTGTGTACCGGGACCGCTTTCATCCCTCACCGTCCACGGCTTGTGCCCCTGACGATTAGTAAGACGCAGTTCTAATACCGATAAGCTTAACTTCGTGGCTATTAGCAGGAAGGTAGGGGGGATTGAATTCGGGTCGACCATGTCGTTCGGCCTTCACACAAATTCAGGTACATTTCATATCTTCCTCAGCCCTGATATTATTTATGAATTTATGTAGTTAAATATTATTTCGTCAAAATATAGTTGCGAACATTAAATTCAAGTTACTCAATTCAATATTACCTATGAATTAATGTAAGTATTATATATTATTTAGTCAAAATATAGTTGCGAACATTAAATTAATGTTACTTAATTCAATACTCCCTATAAATCAATACAAGAGTTATTATTCCGATAAAATATAGTTGCAAACATTACATTATTTTATCTGTTGTTAAGAGTGGCTCGAGGAATAACATGGTTTCTTTTTTTCACTTTATACTTTTTTAGCAATCTACCGTCACAATGCATTTTATACTTGCATTTATGGTCGCATGGTCTAAGGTGTCACTAGACGGCCAGTGACAGAGGGATCAATGCAAATGCGGGTAAACATTCTAGCTGGTCGACCGGCAAAATGGTGGTGGTGCAGGAAGTACGGCCGTTCTAACAGCCATTAGCTGTGCTAAAGATATCGAGGTTTGAATCCCGGTATGCATGCCGTTTAAATGTTGGGATCCTGGTGGGGGAAAATCTAATCATTGGTCCCAGAGTGGGCATTTAGAAAGCATATCTGATCCTGCGGCCTTCAGAAGGCCACGACCGATGCACCAAGTGGCCTTGGGGTTGGAGGGGGGGAAAGCACATCTGAACCAGTGACCTTCAGAAGACCACGACCAATGTACGAAACGGCCTTGGGGGTTAATGACTCTTCAACAAGGTCGTTGCCACTCTATTTCAAAATTTATAACTTTTTTATGCATCTAAAGACCCCCAATGCGAAGTGGTATGACGAAGTGAGGGGAGGGGAGGATTGAAGTGAAGTGCTGTCCAACAGTTTCTTGTAAGCAGGAGCAGTCAGTGTAACGTAGCTCGTTCGTGGCGATGTAAGGAAGGTTGAGGAGTGAGGGAAAAGTTAAAGGGGCCTTACGGCCGTGATACGCTGTCAGCTGCTCGGTGGTTACAATCTTTGCTAAGCGGCCGGTCAGAGAAGATGGTCTTAGTGCTTGCTAGCGATACTGAAGGAGGAGCGCCTGGCGCCTTGGACTACACGCCAATAAATAAATAAACTCCAACGCCCCGTCCCAATACTACGACAATAAACTCCCCTATACCAATAAAAAAAACTCCAACGCCCGTCCGAATTCTAACCAGACATAAATAACCACAAATAAAAAAGCAATAAGCATACATAAATGATAATTGAGCACAAAAAAAAGCAACGAACACAAATAAAAAAACAAATGAGACAAGAATAAACAAGTTTTCAACACTGGAAAGTGGGTCTGGTAGAGGGGGGGGCATGAGGAGGGGAGGGATAAAACCAACAACCAATCAGAGAGCGAGGGACGTGGTCACGTGACCAAATTCAACCAGAGAGCTGTTACAGCTGGGCGTGCTAGCTACTGCTCTGGTGTGCTCTAGAAAGACGTTCTACTCACAGTTTATTGTTCCGATTCAACACATTGTCGAAACTCGATTGGCTTTAAAAATGGACAAAAGAAAATTAGAAACCTCTGACTGGAGTCATGAGAAAAGTAAATTTCCTACTATATTCCATATTTAATGGTTCATTTTCCAAGTATTTCTTCTCATCGTTCATAAGATGAGGGTACATGGTAGAAAACTCTTCTTTCACTTACCGACTCAAGAGTTATTGGATGCATCCAAATTAGTCTTCTGTTTGCCTCCAGATTTTCTTCACTGGTCATTTTAACTGATTGATAATTACAATAAAAGCTATCTCTAAATTCGAAATACTGCACAAGCTTGATTATATTCAGAACGTGTTACAAGGAGCAAGTACGACCCCTACCGAAAGCCATAGAGTAAACGTGTATGGTTGAAGTAAGCTGGTGAAAATGACCGTGATCGCACCGTATCTTATCTATACAGTCATCGTATCGTTACTGTATCGCGACAGTACTGCTGTGTATATGGGGCCTTATCCTCATGTACGTAAGTCTTTGAGTTGAGTCGTAATTACAATCAAATTTTCATAGGAATCTACGTCAAGTCATGTGATCAGTAGCTGTCACTTTCGATGGGTTTTTTTTAGCATCGCGTCTTAGTACCCGTTTGGGTTATACCATTGGGTTATACGCATATGTATCAATTACACTAATTTGTTAGGTATTAATAAGGTTACATTTAGAGGAAGTGTACCAACATTTGCGTGGAGGGAAAGTGAAAAAAACATTGCGGTAAAACCACCCTCAGTGCATCCGACCGGGTTCTAACCCTGATCTCCCCGTCTTCGGCAGGCTAGTCTAACACGAGATTACCGCGGTAAGCCACGCGGCCACCGAAGCGGGTGATGGTTTTATTCAATTCCCATAAAATGACACTAATAATATAGTAAAATGTTATCAATTCTGGTAACCGGTCTCGTGGTATAGTGATCAGAGCCCCTGGCTGCCGATCTAGAGGTCTCAGGTTTGACTCCCGGTTGATACCGGGGGATTTTTCTTGAAAGGGGAATAATTCATATGGTCTTCAGGGAATGGTTAGTTAGGCTTAAGTTAGGTTAAGGTCTTCATTGGCTCCACACCCTCATATTCATTATCACCATCACTTCATCTCATTGGTACATGGAAAGGATGTACGATTAGTACATTCGGGTGTCCCCTGGGAAAAGGTACATTAGTATTTGTAATCTCCTCAAATTGAGCTACAGATTGACGTAAGTTGTAACCCAGACACGCTATTATTATTATTATCATCATCATTTATGTAGGATGCAGAACGTTAGTAATTTTTAAAAGACCCTTCCTATAAACATTAGACTGTAACTTAACGTCCAACAGTTCGTCGACCAACTCTAGTTGAAGGTTTTATAAACCTGGTTACAACAATGCGACCAAACATTCCCAAGAAATCTCGCTGCCGTAATTAGCCTTGTTTTCTGCTCTAGAACCTCTCTCCATCCATTCACCCGTGAGATTGCTCGAAGCAGTCAGTCGCCTGACGGTTTCCTACTTTCTCTCTGTACAGTCGCGAACAAACTACGGTACCTGGCGGTCGTATGCCAAGGGCATTGAGGTCTGTTGGAGGTGGTACAACAGGTTGTAGCTGTCACTCTCGTTACATTCAGATGAAATGTTGGGACCGTTTCCCTATTAGAAACCTCGTGAAGTTATAAGATAGTCGCTTTTTTTTATTGTTGCATGGTAAGTCTGTACAGTCTGCTAAAAACAATTATTATATAATGTTTCATAAACGAACTTATTAATCCTCCCTCACTATCTCCCTTTAATTCAATGGAGACGTGAATTAATTTTTATTACTTATTCAATCAAAACTTTTAATTGGTGTAGTGAAATGTTTCTCGACCACCTTAAATTTAATTTGTCACTATTTAAATAAATTATTTAGATATCTTACTTATAATGGAATAAAATGAAGATATAATATTTTATTATGTAACTTAATTATTTTTTTTGTTCTTAATGCAAATAATAGAGAAAGTCTTTTGGTAGTTAAAAAAAATGTTCTCAAGATTTTAACCAAAATGTAATTTTTATATGCCCTCATTTCCATAAATGTGATTTTTGACTTGCACTCTGTTTGCATATAATTTTTGGGCATTTTTATAGACCATAAATAGTTTCTTCGTCTGAATATGATAGTTATATGTTCAATTAGTCAGTACATGATGATGATGATGATGATGATGATTATGAACTTAGAAATAAAAATCAGCCGATTTTAGCACAACTAGCAAACACCAAAAACACAAAGTAGATTTGTTTAAAAACATCTCAAATGACCTTAATTAAATTCTACCCATCTGTAAAGAATATGGGATACAAGGATAGTGGACAGCAATAGTTCCAAAAATAGCGCACTGGTGTCATATTTTTTATTTGTTAAATTGGGTTAATATACAATATACTCTTTGAATATGAATGCATTATACGAGTACATACAAATTAAGGCTTTTTAAGCTTCCTAAAGCAGCAAACACACATTTTTGCTAACAATTTTAGTTATATTAAATTTAATTCAATCTCTTAGAGAAGGTAAAATAAAAAATATATTATTAGGGAAGTTAGATGCTCACAAGACAGTATTAAAGGTTTTTAAACTTTTTTTCTTTTTAAATCACACTCCTACATCATATAAAATATCTAGTCAAGTTTCTTAATAGTGACATTTATAAATATTTATATCACAGCTATTTTAAGAAAATTAAATCCTGAACACATGGGGGTAGGGAGAATTTAATTGGGAGGGAGAGGGGTGTTATGTGGAGGGGCTCAAAATTGTAAGTCTATGACATCATGTCGTACTATTAAATCCAAGAAATAAGAACATTGTTAATTTTATACAGTAGTGTAGAATTTTATTTGTGTAAGAGGGTAGGGGGTGGGGGACAAGAAACAAAAAAGTTTTTTTAGGGACTTTTACCCTCCTCTCCCCTAGTTAATGTTAGACAATTGGATGCTCCTGAAAGCTATTTGTAGTGGTCCTCGTTTGCAGAGTTTTTGGAATGTATAATCTTTTAACAGCTATTTAGAATATTGCACTCCCCAAAATTCTTTTGGGCCATATGTGACAAAAATCTAAATTTACTAAACAATGAAATTTATTTTCATACAAAATTACATTTATTAGTAGTTTAGCTATACTCCATTCACGGTAGGAACTACTCTCTCAAAGGCTTTTTTTTCTACCAATATCCTACTATATAATAGATTTCTGGTATGGAAAAAGGTCTTTCAGAAAACAATTTTTAGGGTGAACGGACTTTATATAACTTTGGTACACAAAGAATGTAGCAAATAAAATTTAATATGTCATTGCAAATAAATTTAAATATGTCATGACTCATGTTGCTTCTTAGCCTACCTAAGGGTTGTTTAATAACTGCTCAAACTGTTATCGTTAATGGGATGCATGCAACTGTTAAAAATCCTTCGGGCCGCACAAATTGACGTGGTCACCATGCCCACATCTTCCTGATTTTTTTCCGCTCAAAAATTATATGAATATAGAAACTATTTAAAGTGGTCTGCCCTAGTAAATTTTTAAAATTGGTTGCTCTTAGGAGCTATTTAAAATGGACCTCGCCTGGATTAAAAAAAAAAAATTCCATAAGAATCTATTGAAAGTTGTGTTCTCCAAACACATTTAAAAAAATTGAATTCGCTTACAAGCTAATTGTAATTGCCCTCACATGGATTAGAAATATATTTTATGCTTATTGAAGTTATTTTGAATGGTCGCTAAAGGGTATTTCTTTTAAAAATCGAATACCTCTAGAAGCCATTTAGAGGATATCCCCTGATTATTATTTTTTAATCGAATGCCTCTAGAAGCTATTTGAAGTGTTCCTTCCTTGGACAAATTTTTGAAAAGTGAATGCCTCTTTTAAGTTATTTGAAGTTTGATACAAGGCCATTTGTAAGCTTCATATTTAAAAATTTGGAAATTTTGTTTAGAGGAAGCGGGTAGGTATGAACCCCCAACCCCTCTCCCCACACCCACGGCTCACCATCAAACAAAGGGGCATCATATGTTTTTCCTGAAAGTGGTTATAACAAATTGATTCAATCTCACTAATTTTTAATACAAAGTTTTGTTAAAAACCTACATTACAAAATGTATTTAAAAACTTAAAATATGAATTTGGCTGTTGGATATCTTACCCTGCTCAAAATGAAGTAAATAATAATTATATATATAATTAAATAATAATTATATATGTATATATATATATATATATCTACCGTTCTTATCAAAATATACTAAATAAACTGATGGGGATTAAATCTTCCAAAAACAATTAAGATAAAATTCGTATTTGTAAAATTTATTTGAATTATTGTATTCATCATGTAAATTGAAGACAACACTTCTTATGCTCAACAGATGATTCAAATTTTATTTTTTTCATTGAATTGTTTAAATACCGTATTGAAAATTAAAAATTTTCTTTTGTAAACTGAGGAGTTGGTTTTATTAAGTATGTAAGTGCTATGCATATATTTTGTTTAAATTTATTATACTGAACAAATAAAGAAGTTTGCTTTTAACTATTTTGTATAAAATGTAATAGATATAGCTGTTTTTCAAGTATTTTAATGCCTAGGGAACACATTTTAAAGTATTTTAAGCCATTAAGAACAAAGTATGCCTACAAATTTTTTGAATCAAATTTTATACAGAATAATAACTATAAAATAGTTACTACATTATATTCACCAGGTCATTGCTTTATATTATATATATAAATTAACAATAAGTATTAATCTTAGCATGTCTTATTCGGTTACAAATTAGGTCATAATGGTGTTATTTGGAAATTTCAGCTATATATATATGCCGAAATTTCCAAATAGCAATAGGTCATCTATATACACATACATGAATGAGCTGAAATTTCCAAATAATAGCACTATGGCCTAGTTTGGGATTTGGAAACCAATGAGACATTCTAAGAACTACACTTATTGTTTATTTGTCACACAAAGAGAAAATGCCTCAAGCTTTACAAACTGGCAACTAAAAATGATAAAGATTATACAACATTGGAAAATATTATTTGTCTTTCATGACCAGTTCAAAACATTGAAATATATATATTTTCAAATGCAGCAAATCCTCATCCAATTGTGATAGTAAAATGTGAAATAAAAATAAACAGGAAGAAATATAAATTAAATAATGGAATACTTTTTTTTTATCAGATGTTAATGGTTGAAACTTTCCTGTGGAATCCACAAAACCACAAAAACATCCTTGCCATCATGTTTTGTTATAGGGCATTTTTCCTGCTCTATATTTATTATCAGTTATAGTTCACAATCTATTCCAAGGATGTTTAGGACTGTCTTTTGGTTAATGTCATTCTGATGCATTTTAACAATTTGTTTGAATTTGTTTATAATATTAATCTATTTAGGAGTTTGTCATCAAAAAGTTTGCCTCTTATTAGGTTGATGTAAAAAATTGGTAGGTATTTCTTATTATTCCTGAGCCTACAGTTATGTCATTAAAGTTGTCCAAACACTAAAACAAAATTTGCTCTTTCTTTCATAAAGAGGGCTTTGATTCGATTATTGAATAATTAGGCCCCAATAAATTTTCAACAATATTGTAAATAAAATCTATGCTCAGTAGCTAACATCAGAAAACAACTTGTACAGTCAGTAAAATACATAGCTTCTCCATATAATAAATTGCTTACTATTTAAACTACAGGGTCTCTGTGTCCAAATTCATCCAGTCCATCTACTCCTAAGTCTTTATTTATTTTATTGCAGACAATATTAACATATACTTTAGTTAACAATTCCAGAACATTTTTATTGTTAAATTTTAAACCTAAATACAGCAACAAATTAATATTTACTTATCATGGATATCAGAATGTTCTTCTTTAGAATCTCCAAAGCTGCTTAAAATATAATGCAGTTTAAATATATTCATATTATATTGGTTGTCAATTATGACTTACCCGCTTGAGTGGCCACATGGTAAAAGGCGCTACTCTTGTAGTAGACTGGACTGCCAATGATGGGGAGAATGAGGTTTGAATCTCGGTCAGGTGTACTAGGGATAGATTTTTCAAAAGGTTTTTTCACTCACCATCCACGCAAATGTGTATACACTTACTCTAAATATAACCTTCCTAATCCCTAAAACTATTAACGTAATTATTAGGCTACATACGCATTTAACCCAAACAGGTATTAAGACGCGGTGCAAAAAAAAGTATATATATTTATATATGTTACCGTCCTAACCTGATTTCATGACAAACTAGATCAGACCAGGCTAAACAGCAGCAGGATGTACCAATTCGGCCTAGTCCGATCTAGTTGGTCCTGGAATCTGGCTTGGACTGTAAAACAAACACACATATACATGTCTTGTGGTTGATATTATTGACTTCCAATACATTATTGAGGTGTAAATTAGTCAATTTAGAAATGTCATAAAATTGAAATATGGTCAAAACTGGTACTTTAAATAAAAACCAACCCACAAAGCTATGTGTTAAGTAGTACTTTTCATTTTCCATTTCATCACTCCCTTTTGTTCTTCATATTTGCGGTAGTCTTATAATCTATTTTTGGTGGCTTTGAACATATTTCTATTCAAGTTTATGATACTAAACTAAGTATGAAAACTATATTTAAATACCTTATGCTTAGTTTGGAAGGATTAATCTGTCGATGTATGTCAAGGGACACATGTGTGTTTGTGGTGACTAAGTATTAAATAGGCTCTTCTTGTTTATTATCAAGGCTCACAGATGGTTTGTTTGTAATTATTAGGTTCTGTTTGTCACGTGGGTCGACTAATTCCGTCTCATAAGGCATAGTCAGATGTCAATTGGTTTTGTGTCATTAAGATTCACCTGCTACCAATTTGGAAAACATGGTTGACTTGTGGAATTATCTGGTATGTAACTTGTTCTTGAAAATATCGCTTCCACAAATTTAACCAACTGCAAGTTTATTAAATATTTATGCTTATTTCTAACACTTTTCATAGACTTTGTTTTATTTTTATTTTAAATCATGTTCCTATGTCTACATTTGTTTTTTACATTTTATTTGACTATGGTGGTCTTATATACAAATATGTGTAGGCTACATTATAGAGTATAAAATAACATCTTTCTCTTTTAAAAATAGCTGATTTTATTTTTCTTTCTTCACTTTTTTAACCATTTAAAGAATGTAACTAGTTACAAATTCAATGTGCAAAACTTCCAACAACTCTGTAAATGACTTATCAAACTAAATTACCTGTCAATAAAACATTATCAGTTAATTAAGTAGTGTAAATAATTTGTTTGAGTAACAAATACAGCATGTTCATGTGTAATGGAAAAGGTTAGGCCTACATATACATTTTTTTTATAAACAAAAAATTCAAGAAGCAATTTGTTTTTGACACACAATTTTATATTAATATAAATATGATTTTTAAATAAATTCCACTTTTATTTATTTATAAGGCTAACTAATAGCTCCTCTTTTTATTGTGAAAACTATATTGTGTTTGTTATTTTTTATGTTATCTGTGCCTATCACTTTTACATGGCGCAGGGATGTATAATATATTTTAAATAGTGAAAAGAAGGTATCCTTACACAAATATGAAACTATTTATGATTTTGCCAGCAAAGTAAAAGATTGTAATAATGTAGGTGTGTTCAACTATTTTTTATTTTTTTCCAAATGAATGTTGATTTGTAATGTACATAACAGCTCAGAATGTTATTAATTGACTAGAAATTTTGTATATTAGCTGTAAATATTTTTATTGTCAAAACTTCGTAATTGTATAATATGGATTTTTCTTTTAAAAGTCGAATCCTATATTTGTTTTCAAGCCAAATAGAAGTTTCGAAGCTTCACACACACCCATACTGCTGTAAAATATTAGCCTAAGTAAAACAATATGTAAATATAGATAGGTACGATATATTAAAAAGTGTATATACTGTATTTTAGAATATTTTAATCGTGCACCACCAATTTTTTTGGTCACGAGATG
Source organism: Timema shepardi (assembly GCA_902151425.1). Classification (NCBI taxonomy): domain Eukaryota; kingdom Metazoa; phylum Arthropoda; class Insecta; order Phasmatodea; family Timematidae; genus Timema; species Timema shepardi. The sequence goes on from CABFVX010001073.1 coordinate 13,417, forward strand.
CCTCTGGTACATACTCTAGTATCAAGCTGCCCTGCATGCAACCCTCACTACCCAATCTGAATAGTTGTTTTAAAGTAATTTCTTTCAGTATGCCCTTTTGTTGTCCTCAATGTTCTGTACTCTTTTCCCTGGGTCCTAAATCCTTAACCTAAGCTTAAATTTTGTTTCCCAATGAGTATCATATGGCTTACAGCATAAATTTCAAACTTGCCCGTGGACCTTATGATAAACCATCATACAACATAACCCTATTATTCTTTTCATATACATTGTAGAAATACAACATTTGGGAATTTGGCATAATTTGAGGAAATCTGCCATGTGGGGTTGGTATACCAAATTTGTATACTTTTTTCAACAGGATTCATTTCCCAAAAGTTGTTGACTTTGATCACCAAATATGTACAATGTTTGGGATCACATAAACTTTATTAAGTTAACGTTTGTTTTCTCAAATTATAGGGGGAGGAGGACGGTAACCCCGAAAGGCTTACAGAAACACACTTGTCAAAAATTATGAAGGTTACTTTGGCACAATATTTAAAGACTGACATTCACATCATTGCTGCTAATTAAAGGTGTTTTAATATCAGTTAAAAATTGTAAGGTCTTATTGTTTTACATAGGGGCCTACTCTTTTATTTTTGTAGTAAAAAGGTACTAATTTGGAATTATTTTTAATTAAAAATATGGAAATATTGAATTTTTTACAATGCATATATCACGCCATTCTCGCATTAGACTGGATCGCCAGTGACATTGATATCCGGGTTTGAATCTTGGTGAGGTGTACGAAGGTTGGTTTTTTCATAAATGGTTTCTCACTTTTCTTCCATCTAAATTTTACCATTCTAATTGATACCACATTAGTGTAAATATGTAGAAAACCCAAACAGATTGTAAGATTAAGGGTGCACAGAAAAAAAGAAATAAATTAAAATACTCTCGACTCACGGATGTGTACACATCACAAAGGTAATTAATCATCATGGTTATCTAATCCTGAGTTTAAAAATAATGTGTTATAAGCATGTGGACTCATTCACATTCTGCTAACCAGATATCCTGCCCATCGCTGATTATTTTTCTAAAGATCATATATTGCTTGCAAATCCCTTTCACGTATCATGAGTAGCCTTAAAACAATAATTCCAATCGTCTTTGTTCTTTTATCGTTTCAATGAGTGTGGTGCCATGTGCAACATACTCACTATTATAAAGCGTTGGAAAGCTCTAACTGGCATCTTTGACTCTCATAATAAATATTCACTGTCAGTAACCCTTTGATTATTGATTTGATTGTTGCCACTTTTGGAGTGGCTACTTAATCCCCAGACTAGTGAGGGCTGCAGAAGCTAATTGTCAACAAACATGTAACAAAATATAACTTTTTATGAAATTTGACTTAATTCTCAGGCAAATAAGAATCACCTAAGCTAATTCTCAACAAACATATGACAAAAGCTAACGTTTCATGGAATATGACCTAATACTTAGGCAAGAAAGGGTTGCCGAAGCTAATTCTTAACAAATATGTAACAAAATATCACTCTTCATGTAATTTTAGTTTTGTTAGAGCTGTTATTTTACAGGAATATTATTTTATGAATTTTTTCTTTAACCTCATAGCCATAAAGAATAAAAAATTAATTCCTCAAGTACTACAATTTGGTGATGTGCCCAGAACACTTTTTTTCAAAGTACCTTCATGTAGAAACATCTGTTCAAAGTCTCATCACCAAAGAAAAGGTGTATTAAAAAAAGGTTTACAACATCTCAAATTTTGCTAAGGAGAATTAAAACCACGCTGGAAATTTATTCTAGAGTTTGAATGGCTACCCTGTTCTCTCATCTGTCTCTTTATACACAATACCTCAAGTTTTAATAGTACCACATCAAACATGTCTGCCTCTCTTTTTTACTACCAGTATGAATCCATCTCTTGCTAACCTCTACCACTGAAAAGTAAATAAAGGTTAACTATTTATTGATTATAGCTTGACCCCACCAGTCATATGAACAATAGTGAGATGGACCACAGCACAATGAATCACGGGGCGATGGATCATGGGGCAATGGACCATGGAGCCATGGGCCATGGGACGATGGACCATGGGACAATGGACCACGGGACAATGGACCACGGGACAATGGACCACAGTACTCATGCCTCATCCAACAAAGACATGGACATGTGTGGAATGAGCCATGGCATGATGATGGTAAATTTATATGATAATTATCTAGTAAAGGCCAATGTTTCATTATCAGGTTAAATTACTAGCTAACTCAATTGAGGTTTAATGGAATATCGAATTAAAACTTACGGCTAACATAATTTACTGCTTGAATACCTTTTTAAGTGGAGATTAGTTGATTCGGAGTTAGTTTGTTGAATGCAAAGGTTGGTAATATATTTAAACTCAAACTTCACAGGTAGAAACTTTTTTTGGTGGTAATGGTAACAATTAAATGCTGAAATGTGTTAATATAATCATTGCCTTATTTATTTTTGATTACATTGGTGAATCTTTGACCTGTTTCAAACACATTTTACTAACATAGACAATTCTCTACAAAAATTATGATGGTAAATAGAGTAAAACTAGTGCACAATTCTCACAAAAAATTATGATAGTAAATAGAGTAAAACTAGTGCAGATATGAGGAAAATAGTCCGCAACACAGAGCGTAGGTGTGACAGTTGTGAGAAGGTCCTACATAATTATATAGCATAAGTTATTTTTAAATCTTATAGAACAAATACACCTAATAATTCAATTTACCTTATTTGAGATTAAATAAACTAGAGTGCTTAAACACTAGCTAGATTAACACAGCAAGATATGAATAATTTTTCTCAACAACTGGGTTCAGGTTTCAAATTAAGCTACTGTAGTACATAATACAACAAGGCTAAGACCTTCCTTTATGAAGTTCTCGAAAACGGAATTAAAACTCCACGTAAAAGCTGTTTTTCACCATACCTATACAATATTTATAGAAGTAAATAATTGTTTACTTTAAAATTGATTTGACTGGCTGACAAAATATCATCTTATGCCCAAATTATTCAATCACCAAAGAAAATTTGTATTCAAAAATTATTAGCCAGAATAGAATGATGGGGTCAATGGCATGTTAATTGTAAAGTTTTTCAATATAAAGCACCACTTACTTTACATCTCTACAACATCGGGACGGTGCGCTATTTAAATAGTTCGGAAACTTTTTGAACAGCCCTGGTATAGTATGCAATTTTCATCATGAACTTTTAATGGTAAAATACAACAATTTTATTAATTTTAAAATTATCATACAAGGTAATATGTACATTCTTTATGCTTAAAAATGATTGCCACGTTCATTTTTTCTTGTAGTTTGTTTTGAATTCCCTCTTAAGATTCGAGCAGTAATTTTCATTATGGGGGTATACTAGCAGCCTTGATAATGCTTTTGCATCATGGATATGCTCCGATGAAAGCATTCCCCTTGCTCATCACACACAACACTCAAATCATCAGGGGGGAAAAACAACCAAATGTGAAAGTAGAAAATTAATTTTCAAAGACATTCGGCATCCAATATTTTCATAACAATATAGTGAAGTTTACGCCAGAGATTCAAATAGTAGTTTTATTCCTGTTTCCAAGAATTACTTGCACAGCTGCTTTAAATGAAACCCAAGGTTAGACCGGTATCCTATATCTTCGTCTGAAATATTTCTTTCAGAAGTTTCCTTATTTGGGGCCAATGAAAATTCTTCCTTCCCCTTTAAAGTTGGGAAAACATCTTCAAGTTAAATGAGTCAGCTTTCTATTTTATCTAAAGCCTTAATGAAAGGCTTCACTAAACCAAGCTTTATATATAAAGGTGCCAGAAGAAACTTTTCTGGTTCAACCAGTGGAACATATTTACATGACTTCTTCTGGTAAATATTCGCTTTTCTTTTCCTGTTGTTTCACAATACAACACTTTTCTGTGGCCCGGCTGTCACACAAACATAGAAAAGTAAGATATTTTTTGAAACCTCCCCATAGACTTGTAAGTATTACAATAACCTCAAGATCAGCACAGACATGTCAAGAGTAGTCTTTTTACTTTACTGCACTCATAATCTTCAACATACTTCCATATGTTTCTTTCAAGCCATTGGCGTGAATTAGAAGAACTGATAGATATTTATTTGTATTATGCAGCAGAACTGCTTTCAAACTTAATTTTGATGCATCAATAAATATGTGCCATTCATTAGGATTGTGTTCAATACCTAATTCTTTCATAAGGCCATCACTATCTTCCCCATACTGCCTTCCATGATGAATTAGGGGAGGAGGGGGCACATTTGAACAGGGGGCACATTTGAACAGTTTGAATTTCCCACCTAAATATAATATTTTCATTAAGTTTCCAGTAATGACAACAGATGGCAGCTCTTCTGATGAACTGGCCATCATTTTCCCTCCATTTTATTTTTTGGTGTTTACTCAGTGGATGAACTTGTGTTAGAGTGCTTAGAAAGCATTATTTATTTTCGAATTTCATAAGGATATTCTGACAACGTAAACATTTCAAAGGTGAGTTGAACTACCTAATATTAAAACCTAATGAATGTACTTTTTAGAGATTATTATAGAACTAAAATATTTCCTTCTTGTTTCTTTTAATGAATGGTTGTACTTGGTAGGGCTATGTGGGGCACATTTGAACAGCCTATTGGGGGCACATTTGAACAGTGTTCAAAACTGCCCCACTACATTAATTTAACCACATTGTGAAAAATATTTTTTTTAAATTTAATAGAACAATTTTATTGATGTTAATATTATTTATTTTTAGGGCATAGTAATGGTTCGTACGTATATCAAGAAAAGAAACAAGCCTGAAATATCTAATAAAATTATTCAGGAAGCCGTTAGGGCTGTCTGTGAAGGAAAACTCTCATTAAGAGCTGCAGCTTCAAAATATGACATGACCCACACAGCATTATTTTACCAAGTGAAGAGATTTAAGAAAGGTGATGAAGTAAGTGAAAAATATGGTTCACGATACACCAGTCAACAAGTGTTCTCCGAGAATCAAGAATCTCAATTAGTTGATTACATTATTAAATGTTCTAAAATAAATTATGGCATGACTTACACAAATATACGTAGATTAGCATATGATTATGCTCGTCAAATAGTTTGCAAGTATCCCGAAGCATGGAATAATAACAGAATTGCTGGAGTTGACTGGCTTCAGGGTTTCATGAAGCGGCATGACAACCTTCTTTCACTGAGAAAACCTGAGAACACCAGTCTGTCTAGAGCTACAGCGTTTAACAAAACCAATGTCATGGAGTTTTTTGATAATTATGAAAGAGCTTTGCAATCAGGAGAGTTCACAGGTGATAGGATATACAATGTGGATGAAACGGGTGTTGCAACAGTTATGCAAGCTCCAAAAGTAGTCGCTCAACTTGGTGCACGCCAAGTGGGACAGGCAGTCTCAGCTGAACGAGGGACTATGATAACAGTCTGTATGATAGTAAATGCAGTTGGTAATGCTATACCTCCAGTTTTTGTGTTCCCTAGAGCACGATTACATGACAGCATGATGTTCGGTGCACCTCCAGGCAGTCTGGGTTTGGTCAACAGCCCAAAGAGTTCATGGATGATTGGCTCTTTATTTCTAAAAGTCCTTGAACATGTTAAGAAACAAGCTAGGTGCAGCAAAGATGACCGAATCATTCTGCTAATGGACAACCATGAGAGCCATTGCAACCTTGATGCTATTTTGTTTGCAAGGGACAATGGAATTGTTTTGGTAACATTTCCACCTCATTGTACACATCGACTCCAACCATTAGATGTGGGAGTGATGGGACCATTTAAGGGAAAACTGCGTGTGGCACAAAATGATTGGATGACTGCTAATCCTGGAAAAACCATCACTATACATGATCTGGCATCTCTAACAAATGTGGCTTACCTATCTTCATTTACGGTGAAGAATATAACATCTGCATTTCAGAAACCCGGAATTTGGCCATTTTCTAGACTTGCATTCAGTGATGACGATTTCGAGCCATCTTTTGTAACTGACAGGGATCAAGCTATAAACATAAATAATCAAACTGCTGGTCCATATGAAGAAAAAGCTGGAACACCAGAACAACAAAATAAAAATGAAGAAAATCCGGGTCCTAGCAGAGTTGACCTCTCCCCAGAAGATGTGCGACCCTATCCCAAAGCTGCTCCAAGGTGTCTGCAAAGACCGAGAAAAAAAGTTAAGTCCCGCATTTTGACAGAGTCTCCTGTTAAAAATAAAATTGAAGAGGAAACTCTGGCACGAGCATCCCGAAAGGAAAAATCATGTTCCAGTAGGCCTAAGGTGTCTCTAAAACAAAAGGAACTATTCATGAAGAAAAGATTAGTTTATTCTAGCAGTGACAGTGATGGAGAATTTTCTGTTCAAGACAGCTCAGATGAAGAAACTTTACATGATTTAATAACCGTAGAAAGAAATGACACCGAGGAAATTGTTGTTGATGACTTTGTGCTGACGGAATTTGCAACAAAGAAAACCAAAGTTCTCTACGTTGGACACGTAGAGGAGGTAAATGGGCACACATACAAAATCAGGTTTATGAGAAGGTTTCGACAGACTTGGAAATTTACATATCCTGAAACTGAAGACATCAGTGAAATGGAGAGAAGTGACATTGTCATGAAATTGCCACAGCCGGAGAGTTCAGGAGGCACTGCTCGTATTATGACAATGAAAAACTTTCATGTGGACTTCAGTAGTATGAAAGAAAAAATAATGTGATCATAGAAGTGCACTTCGCATGACATTTGTGTTTGTGAATTATTTTGAACAGATGATTAGGACATTGTTCAAAAGTGCCCCATGCCTGTTCAAAGGTACCCCATGCATGGGGCAGTTTTGAACATTTTACAAGTGCTAATTAAGGTTTTATTTATATTTTAGAAATGTGTATTGTCTACAAATACAAAATTTTAAAGTGTTTATTAAGCAATGTCTTATCGTTTTATACTATTAAAAGTTAAAAAAGTAATGTCAGATGTGAATAATAAAAAATAAATGAAAAATTGTTCAAATGTACCCCCTCTTCCCCTACTCTATTTAAACTTAACTGTGTTATCAATACAATATTATTACTATTTTTTTGTTAGCATATAGCACCAGGGTTTGTTGGCTAGACATTCCTGGTCTTTTAATAGCAGTGATGGATATGTAACCATTTTCTGAGGATAATGATGATGATATGGTGGTTGTAGCATTAGAAGTCTTAAACCTAACTTTAGGCTAATTAATCAAACCATGACGGCCATGGAAATGATTCCCCTTGAGGTAAAATACATATAGTACCACCGGAAATCGAACCCCAAACCTATAGATTAGTAGCAAGGAATGTTAACTACTAGACCAAGAGGCCATATGTTATTTTATTTACGGCTTAAAGTAATTTCCATTGCTGTAATCGGAGACCAAGGTGTTCAGCTTGCTTTTTGATTAAGCTAAGCTCACGCACTAAGTCATTCAAGTCTTCATGCTTAATTAAATGTTCCATGTAATCAGCTACTGTACAAAAATAGCAATCATGAACCTGGCTTTGTCTTTCTCATCACACCTTTGGTACAAAAAAAAAGGCATACTTTTGAGTTTACGAGTTAGCTATATACTCATATTCATTGTGCGGGTAATGCAGCACATATGTGGAGACTAGTTTTGGTCCTGGTCGCCAATTCTACAACTAATATACAAAGAATATGCTTGTTAGGAAATTTGGATGATTTACCCTCTCAGAGGTTTCCTTGTAAACCTATCACACACACCTAACAGAAATAGTTAGGGTAACAAAGGCACTTCCTTTGCTTCGGCATTATAACAATACAATGTATGAGAGGCAAAACACATAAGGTAAAAACACTCTCCAAATAAACACAGATCAACCACTCTCTGTAACTTAGTGCTATTGTGTTAGCATATATTATTCAGGACAACAACGATACTTTAAGAGACACTACTGCCATCTATTAGCAAATGCAAAATATATTTTGATATGTATCTGATCAGTGCCGTATTTTATTATAAGCTACTTATTATGTTTGCAGGCAACAATTATACTGTAGGTAATATGGCGGCTCAGACATACAAACATAAAAACCTAAATATACAAATAGTGATAGGGTGTAAATTTTTGTATTATTATGTCCGAGATCTACACACAAAAATAGACTAAAAACAGTCAAAATATTACTGGAGGTAAATATAATGTGTGTACAAATATTTGTGGAATTTCATGGTTCTCTGTTTCCCATTTCACTAGCAATAAATACTATTTATTAAAATAGAATTTAATGAATAAACAAATTCCTAAAATAATACAGCATGTCAGATAATGCCAAAATAGGTTTAGTAATTAATATCTGATAAAACTCGTGCTATCTATCACATGTGTGGCACTGTTGTATAATGCTTCTATCTTATCCCAATCTCTACCTTAGACTTAAAAAAATACATATACATTCACCTATGTCTCATTTTACTCACGATAAACAACTGTAGTATAGAAGAAAATTAAGTTGGGTTTTTAATATAGTTTTTTGGCATCATATTTATAACATTCTCTATGTATCACTGTATTTATTACCAGACCTAGCTAGATTTTATTTTGACTCAAGAGATCAAGGATCGATCACAGAGTGAAATAAGGATGATAATTTCCATAATACGATTTTACACCATCTCTCAAGCTAAACATATTCTTAAAATTCACTCTAGTCCTGTTTATTTTTATTAGATAGTTTAAGCCATCTAAAACTATTTTGTTTTGTTTTTTACCACATTACGATATTAAGACAAATTAATTTAGCAAATGCCAATTTAAACTTCATCTAATTCAAATCACAACAATAATTGTTCAAATATTTTCCATTGTTTCATGGTTTCTTCAAATGACACATGAAAGACGTTCCACTTTAGCTATTGCGAAACAGTCCTGTTTGACAGTTGGAAAATCACTGGTGTTGGAGGACTGATAGGATCTATGATCGGCATCTTCATCATGGCAGTGTTGTATGAAGGACTCAAATACTACAGGTACAATAGTCATGATCATTACTCATCTTCATCATGGCAGTCTTGTATGAAGGACTCAAATACTACAGGTACAATAGTCATGATCATTACTCATCTTCATCATGGCAGTCTTGTATGAAATTCTAAAATTTAACTGTAGTAATTTAATGCAGGTTTTAAAAACTTTCATACACTGATTAAATAGGTGTTTAAGATTAAAACTATAACTTTTAATGTTTTGCACCTCAATATCCATACATATTTGTTTGTCTCTTCATTATATGAATGTAACGGCACACACAAGTTCACCCATCTAAATTACTATTAGAGATATATTTCATAAACATACATTTTGGATGGTCCAATTTAGGATCAAAATGTTATCTTTGGATTTGTATGCACACTCCGTTTACCTTAAACACCATATTACCTTGATGAACTACATCATGGAACAATCATATCAGACACCAGGGGTGATTAACCTGAGGCATGCGTACCATTATTAATATGCATATGCATTTTATGTTACACTTGTGGGAGGGAACGCGAGTTGAGGGCAGTATTTTTGCAGTTTTTATATCAACTCATTTTTTGCTCAAAAGAAAAAAAATATTGCTCTAGTAGAAATATAAAATTTCATTTACTTCCTATGGGTGACCCCAACATTAATAATAATAATAATTATAATAATAATTATTATTATTATATTATTAATGTTGGGGTCACCCATAGGAGTAAATGAAATTTTATATTTCTACTAGAGCAATATTTTTTATAATAATAATAATTATTATTATTAGCACCGCGTCTTACTACCCGTTCGGGATATACACACTTAAGCTAATGTGTAATGGTAGGGTGATTGTGAGATGAAATGGAGGACCTGCAGTTTAAAGTGGGATCCGAACCACGGTGGAGGTCAGGAAATCCACACATTCACAAGTTGTGATTAATACACATCTTGTCAGAGGTGAAGGAAGGGTTTGGTAATCGGATAAATCTGTGCCGGGGCCGAGGATTGAACCCTGGGCCCCCGGCTCAGAAGTTTGACACCTTACCCCTAGACCGCCAGGTCACCTATGTATGACACCCACAGTTCTTGAATATCTTTCAAGTATGTTCTGGAATTTAACGAGGTGTCTTTCTCTTCCTTTAGAAAGTACCTAATCAAATGCCACTATGATCATGGCAAATATTCCAAGAACTTTTGATATAACCAGTTGAGGAAAATTTAGCTCTTGTTTGTACCATAGCAATATTTTATTTATTTCGGCCAAAAAACTGTTTTGTTATAAATACTGCAAAAACACGGTCCTAAACTCGTATTCCCTACACTCCCACCTTATGGTTGAGTCATTTTGTTTTTTTAACAACCAATCCAAACATTGATGAATACATGAATACCAAAGAGATATAAAAACCTCACTAAGAACCAAGATAGTTTTTATTGTTTTGATTTTGTTTCCTTATTAAAACCATTTGTGATTTATTCTAGTATTTTCTTGTTTTACTTATATTGTTGTTATCAATAAAACATAATTATGTAAATACGTTGTATGTTACTTTTATAGCACTTTGTTATTCATGCTGTTTTAGAAATAATCTAAAATTATTTTTTTATTCTGAGTACATGCAACTATCTATTCCCAATAGAAGTGTTTTATTTATAGGCTTTTTGTTATTATTATTACAATTTTTTTATTTTTAATGTGTTACCTAAAGTAAATAGAAAATAGAAATAACACAAACTCCTCACCTCACTTAAGAGTAAAAAAAAATCATCTTAATAATATATTGTATTTTTGCAGGGTAGTGGTAGTAGGGTAAGGTTGGAGTAGAGGCTTTGAGGTGGAGTGGCACACTCAAGTTAATCAGTGTAAATAGTGTCATGCTGGATAAAAAGGCTGGCCACCCCTGAGCTACCTTGGTGGAACCATATAATGCAAGCTACCTTTCTGAGTAAAAAAAGGGTATAACACAAGATAATTTTTTTTAAATTTGAAATTAAAATAAATTCAATACACATAGAAACTACCCACCACCCTTTTATACCAACCCGATCTCCTGCTCATTTTTTAAAAAAAATCTATAATTTCTTTATGGTTTCTTAACAATCCCACAAAAGCCGCATTTTGAAAATTCCTTAAGAAGCTAATAATGGAACAATACAATACAATAAATACTATTATGTAAATTATTCTGTGTTGATACCCATTTAAATATTGTCAGAGGGCTGCGCCAAATTATTCTACTTGTCAATCTTTTAATTGTAACCTACTGACAACAAACTCCCTTAGAATTATGTTACATATACACACACTTGAAAAATCATGAATTTGTTGTTGTGGAAAATCTAAATAATCAATATAATTCTTTGTTTTTCAGAGAATTCTTATTTTGGAAGACATACAATGCTCTTCAATACACATCTGTTTCAGTTCCATCAGAGAAAGGAGTTGTATCTGAAGATAATAGAATAGTCCAGTAAGTATGCATTTATCACTGATAAATATATAGATGTATTTAAAAAAAATCTTAACCCAAAATTTAAAATAGTTGATTGTAAAATTTAAAATAGTTAATTGTAAAGAAGTCACAATTCCTGTTTTTCTTGGGTCTGAAATTTAAACCTAGATTTTTTTATTCTTGATTCCATTTCCTCAACATTTATCATTATTCCATGCATCCAACTTCACACTGAAAATATGTTTTGTGACAACCCTAGAGTTTCACAACTTACCGTATCTTTTTATATAAAATATTAATTTAAATGCAAAGAGCTTCATCAATAGGTGTGTGGAACTAGACCCACTGAGCGACTGCTATTTCATTAGGAGAGTGAATAGTGGCCTGATGGACCCATTGGGTGGCTAGCCCAACTGGGTTCGTTGGTTCTATCTAAACTACCTCTCCTATTTGTGGAATATTGATATAATTTCTCTTTATATCGATTTGCACATAATGATTTGATTCCCGATACTTTTATAGACTTGATAAAAATAGTTCAAACAATTGTTTTTTTAAGTGGAAATTTGCATAAAATCACATCTGTTAATCAAATACTTATTTTAAACAAAAAATAATAAGTGGTGACCTTATTTTACATTTAATCAAAAAATGAATTCCTATCAATCTAATATAAGCAAATTAAAGAAACCTATTGAATCAAGAGTCTTTACTTTATAGATACAAGTTTTATATCATTTAAATGGTCCATAATATGATCAAAATATAAGCATTAAATGTATGTACCTAATTAGGCAAATCAAACTTAAAGGGACTTTCACAGTAATAGAATTTAATTTTTCATCACATAGATTAAACATAAAAGTGAAGCTATGGAGGGTCAAAGAATACATTATTTGATAATCACATGTTTCATTACTAAAACAAACAAAGAAAATTTTTAAAACAGTTGACCCAGTCTTCACTTCAGCATAAGAGGCAGCCTCAGACTTAATTTGACCTAACTTAAGTTGAAACACTCCTATATGAAATGCAAACTAGTAAAAATAATTGCATAGATATGATCAAAATTGAAAATTTCTGTTAGTGTAAAGTACCCTCAAAGTCATTTTTATGCCACTTGGTTTGTAATGTTAAAAATAGTCTCTATACAAAATGTAATCAAAATTGTTAGAGCAAATTTTGAGAAAATCAATGTTTTCTCTTTTTGCCCTTCAGTAAACTACCCTTAAATTTAGAGCTGGATGTCTTATTCTATAAACCACACAGGAGAACATTAGAAAAACCTTGGATATTAAGTTTTAGCCCAATTATTAAAATAGTTTCAGCTCTAATTCAAGACAGACAGATGGCATTGCGAAAATACTATTTTTAAACATGCTGATATTGTTTACAATTTTAGTCGGTGATCATATGGAAACAAATGCTTTACATTATCTTTGGAATAATAATGTGTGGACATTTTTAAAAGTGCCAGAAATACTTAATTTGGGATCTTTTTGCTAACTCTAAAACTATATGTATATTGCTTTCCCTTTCTCTGCCTATGATACAATTTTAAATATTTCTATTAAATTTTCACTGTAACTTAACAAAATAATCTGATAGTAAACAAAAGTATCCTCTAAAATATTTACTAGTGCTGCCATACACTTGGGAAAAAAACAAACACAAAAACAAACAATGAAAACATTCTTATAAATGTGAATTTGGGACATTTCATTGCAAGTTTTAAATGTTGGGCCTTTATTTATAGGAAAATAAAATTAATAACCAAGTAATTTTTGGGACAATTTACTGCAAGTTTTAAATGGTGGACCTTTATTTATAAGAAAAAGGAAATTAATAACTAAGTATTTTTATTGATCCCTTCCCTCCCCATCTCTTTCTGAACATTGGGTAGCAAAATTACTGCATATATATCTCTCCATCAAGCTCGAGAAATTCAATTCTAAACATTAACTTAATTACCTCACACTACTCACTTTGATTAAAAATGATATTTCATTCCTCTACACTCTAATCTAAGTTGTTTGGAAAAACTGGAAAACACAGGAAATTTTGTCATAAGAAAATAATGGCAATCCTAATAATCTTCTCAAGTTTCAGAAATAAAATGTTATTTATATCAATTTATTTTTGAAAAACATTTGAATTGTTAATAAGGAACACTTAAGAGTATTTATACAAAAAAATTCAATTTTTAGTGAGGTTCAATCATACAATTGTATTTATATAATGTGAAAGACATAAATGTGTAATGTGATATAATAATATAAATGCACAATATATGATTAATACTTGGAGAGATTGGTAATAATAGATACAAATTAAAACACATTATTATAAAGAAAACTGGAAATTATAACAAACATCTAAAAAGTTCAATACATTTTATAAATTGTAGACTTTTGAGTCGGCTACATTTAAAACTATGACGTTATCATGCATACATTTTGTATCTCTGATTATATTGAGAGTAAACAGAAAAAGTTATGAGAGTTGAGAATATATAAACATCGAATTTGTTTATCTGAATTACCTGTTTTTTATGTATATATATATATATAAGATGATACTATGAAATGAGATGTTGGGAAAATAAGATAGTAGATAGATATATTTTGAATTACATTATAATTATTATTCTATAAGGATTAGAAAAAGAAAATAACAAAAAGGACATGAAAAAAGGGATACAAGTCTTCTCGACACTGACCTGAACAGGTAATCTACTACTATGGAAAGATTAGCGGATGCAGGCAGAGTTGGACGAATTTTTGATTTTGGTATGTTGAGGGAGTCTCCTTATGGGTATTGATCTGATTCTTAGAATTTGTTTGCTCATTCAACACATTTTTATTATTTAATAAGGCAGTTTGGATAAAAATATTTTCAGCTGTGTTCATAGTTGTGTCTTTAGAGGTGTTGTAGATTAATTTCATACTTTTTCTCATTGGGTTCGATTGATGTACTCATTGTTTTAAGGTGTTTGGAAAATTTAGATTTATTTCTATCATATTTGAAATCGCTGATGTGTTCAGAAAATCTCTTCGAAATTTGCGCCCAGATTGTCCTATGTATACACTATTACAGTCACAGGTGAGTTGATATATGCCACTTTTTTCATATTGGATAGTTTTATTTAGGTTAGAGTTGTTGATATATTTTTTGATGTTAATATTGATGCTTAAGGCTCTCTTTAGTTTATGTGTTTTTTTTAATGTTGATGATTTTATTAATTTCTTTCCCGGTGTAACTGAACTTGATCTATTTGGTCTTGATTTCTGAATTAGCATTAGATTTGTTGAGAGTGGATTGTTTGGTAATTTGTTATTTTTGTTTTTAGAATTTTATAGACTAATTAATGGGAGTAACAGTTGGAAACAGCAAGTTGTTTAATAAAGTTGAGTTCATTTTTTAAGTTATTTTTGTTGAGAGGTATATGAAGTTAATCTGTATATAAGACTTTTGAAAGCAGCTCTTTTATGAATCGTGGGGTGATTGGAATCATTCAGGGTAATTGTGTCAGTGTGTGTGGGCGGGTTTTCTGTAAATTTTTGTATTGAAAATTGTTATGCTGGTTTTTGGTGATATTAATATCAAGGTAATTAATAATGTTGTTGATTTCATGCTATAAGGTGAATTTAAGTTGAGAAAGATATTATTGAGATTGGGAATCAAATCAAGTGAAGGTGAATTGATATCTTGTTTATAAACTATGAGGATATCATCTACATATCAACAGGAGAATTTTTATGTTAATGAGAGTTTTGAGTTGACTGATTATTTTTATGATCATAGTGTTGTAAGAAAATTTCAGACATAAGACTTGAAATAGGAGAACCCATTGCTAAACCATCATTTTGAGAGTAAAATTTAGTGTTGAATTGGAAATAGTTTTGATCTGAAACCGATTTGAGGACATGTGTAATTTGTTTGATGTAATCAGAGAAAGCACTATTATTTTTTTAAATTGTTTTGGTGATGTTTATGGTTTTATTTACAGGTATATTTGTGTATAAGTTAGATATATCTAGTGATAGGAATTTTATTGATCATTTAGAGGAGTTTTTTTTTTTCAATTAAGCCATAAGAACTTTTTACTATTATTACCAATCTCTCCAAGTATATATTGTGCATTTACATTGTTATATTACATTACCCATTTATGTCTTTCACGTTAAATTAATACAATTGTACAACTGAAACTCACTAAAAAATTGATTTTTTTTATAAATATATCAATCTAGTTTTAATATTAAATTAGTTTTCAGGATTAGTTTGATAAAGCTTGTAAAACAACATTAAGTTTGTTAAAAATAAATATTTTGTCCAGATACATTATTGAAAGTAGACAATTATTGTGGATGAACGCCAAATGTAGACAATATTGGTTTCATAACATTGAAGCATATCATTTGATTTATGTAAATCTTTTGGAGAGAATACATCAATATTTATAATAACTATTATCTAACAAAAACTACTTTGTATACATATCCAACGTAAAAATATAGTAGTGCATATAGCAAGGTTTCCAGGGCGCTGCACAGCCTTCTGTTTTGCTAATAATACTTACATGTCAAGAGTCTATCAGGATGTAATTATTTTTTTATTTACACATAAGAGGACAGCCGAAGAGGCTTTGGCCTTGTAGAACCCCAAAGGGGTGTTGACACCTAGCTAGAGTATATTAAGAAACGACGAAGACCATTCACAGTGCTAGTGCACCATATCCAGGAAGGCTTGTTGTATCCATCACCTCATGCATTAGTTAAGAAGATATTTTTAAGTAGTATTTATTAAGGAGGAGATGTATGGGACTGCATTTTTATAACAATTTTTTTCTCTCCAAGATTAATAATATATTGGTACAGTAGAAACATAGAGTTTAATTTTCTTTACATGGTGATATCAACAGTTGTTGAATATCTGTCATGAGTATAGTAACATTAGATGACAAACTTTTTAAATAAAGAGAAAAAATTATCATTAAATTCTGGCGCAATCACCATAATAATGAGAGTTTAAAATCTTCAGATTTCTCACCCCCACTCAGTTAATCTAGAAGAGAGGAAATCATCTTGACATGACTCCATGCCTGACATATGCTGCATATGTGTGGTATTTTATCCAGAGGGACTCCACTTCCTGTGTGTTACCATATTTTGGTGAAGTGTCGCAAGTATGTCCCATTTGCCTAGGGCACTTCTGACAGATATTCGAGAACTGTTATGGTCACCATGTGAAGAAAATTAAACTCATATGTTTCTACTGGACCAATATTTTATTTATTCTGACCAAACAAATGTTGTGCCATAAAATTTGCAAAAATACTGACTTTTCTTGCGTCCCTTACATTCCCACCTTAATAATACTCACTTACCCACCAACATTAAAGTTTTCCAATAATATTGTTCATTTATATTTTTTTCTAACTACTAATATTAGTTAAACTTTGTGTTTAGTTGCCCCAACTTAATTGTGTCAAATATATATATCTCTTTTTAAAATGAAATATATTTCATTATATTTTATAATTTTAAAACATACTGTGTTTGTTTGGTGCAGCAAAAGAAAATTGCCAACTTTTAATTGACTGTTATTTTCTTCTCCCCTTCATACAGTGTGGTAGGAGAAGTGATCCATAAACAACCGTAAGTGCTTCAGACGGATATCTTATTAAACCTTTCTGTTGGGTGTGTTTATTTTTTAAATTCGCACTGTCATTCTAACCTTTTCAATCTAGTATGCATTTTTTAAAGAATTTTATTTGCTCTCTCTGGTTTGTAGAGATAAATCATACTGTTTAAATTGTTGGGCTGTAGAATGCTATTGGTACAGCAATATGGAGAATGGATGGGAGACTGCTCTCACTACAATAGTAAAATTTCCTCAAAATTACTATCCACATTACTTTATTAAAAACTATTATACTTGCCAAGTCTTTAAGGTGGGATGAAAGGGACACGAGAAAAGGCTGGTGTTTTTGCAGTTTTTATAGCAAAACATTTTTTTGCCCAAACTAAATAAAATATTTCTCCAGTACAAACATAGAGTTTAATTTTCTTCACATAATTATATCAACAGTTCCTGAATATCGGTTATGAGCATGGTGGCATTATCTAACCAAACTTTTTCATAAAAGAGAAAAAGTTGTCACTAAATTCCAGAACAACCTTGACAGATATTCAAAAAATGTTGAGGTCCTCATGTGAAGAAAACTAAATTCTATGTTTTACTGGAGCAATATATTATTTATTTTGACCAAAAAATTGTTTTACCATAAAAACTGCAAAAACACTGTTTTTTTTCTCGCCTTACATTTCACCTTAAAGACAGTTAATTTTTTTTCTTTTTAGTGCCTCACCTCTTTGTGAATATACTGGATATCCAAATGTTACACTAATTTAAAGATTTAAGATGATTAAGGTAATTTTTTTTAGAAATGAATCAGAATTTGCCTATAGAGAAGGTGGGAAAACTCGAGTGAAAATCATGATGTGTAAACTTTACTCTCCTAGAACTTAGCTTGGATTCCAATATAGCCCTGACCTTATGAATACTATATGATCAAACTAGTCAAGCTAATATGATTTTATTATAAAATTACATTTTCTCGGAGATGTTACTCTCCTCTTCTCTCTTCACACCTTTATGCCTCTGTACCCCACATTAGAATAGCCTCTTTTTTCATGCAGATTATTTTAGTAATGAGGTATATCTGTTGATATGAAGTTAAATAGCAAAGAAAGAATGTATTTGGCATTTGTCAAGAACTAAAATGGAAAATTCATTCTTATGTTAATTCAGAGTAAACACTCGAGCACTCTAACTTTGGCTGTAAGATAATTGCTGTACCTCTACAAACCATGCAGTATGATAAGTGTCCACAAACCTTTGATAACCACTATATGCACACTAATAATTTATCTGGCACTCTTCAACATGTAACTCACCTGCTTTTTAGTCTTATTTACATCTTTCTTTATCTTTAGACATCTGGTGGATTGATGATCTATTTGTTAATTTGGGACTATCTGTACAGAGTTGGGTAGATATTTCAATATTTCACTAATTAAATAATTGTACGATTTTAGCTTTTAAGGTACTCCAACTATATGATTTCTGACCAGACCAATCGTTTATTTAAATTAGTTATTAATTGTTGAGTAAGATTTTTGACCATCCCTATTTTGTATTTTTTTTATGATTATTTAAACATGTGACTAGAATTTTGAGTGACCCATTACTTATTTAACTACCCGCAAAAAACATGATTCCATTTTTTGAAAACTCCTATATTTTCATGTAGTACATCCATGAAACGATGTAGGACAGCCAAATAGTTGTCAGTGGTAATGCTCTATTGTACAGTGATACCTCTTGACAATGGAGATCTTTTCGGATTAAAAAAAAATTGAATTATTTATTTGCAGGCTAGCCATAGTTCCTTGAGACAAAAACAGGACAGATAGACGAAAGGAAAATTCATAAAGAGTAGGATATTAAATGGACATACATATATAATTACATCTATATATTGAACTTAAAATAATTATTCACATAACCCACAAAAAAACTTTAAGGTTAGTGTAGAGGTGAACTGCATTTAACTTCTGTGCTGAGGGTCCTGGATTCAATCCTTGGTCCTGACACAGATTTATCTGATTGCCAAACCTTTCCTTCACCTCTGACAAGTCATGTATTAATAACAACTTGTGAATGTGTGAAATGCCAGCTTCCACCGTGGTTCGGATTCCACATTACACTGTAGGGCCTACATTTCATCTCACAATCACCCTTCCACTACACATTAGCGTAAGTGCGTGTAACCCAAACAGGTAGTAAGACACGGTACTAATAATAACTGCATTTCATTATGTTCATACCATGAGTATTTTTTTTAAGAAAACTTTACTTTACAAAACAAATTTTGGTCTTTTAATACCAATAAAAACTTAAAAGTATGCAGCATGCATATTCTGCAACCGAAAGGACATATAATAAAAACTAACACTTAAAAATAAAAATAAAATCTGAGATGCACAAGTGTTGCAAACAGTTAAATTTTCTTTTCTCTGAATAATTAATTGACTTCAAAGTCTTGATAAGGGTGTATCTACCGATGGATACACGAATGACTGGTATGCACCCTACAATAGCAGCCATTGATGCACACTTGATTATAGGTTATGATGACCAATATTTTAGCATATTTTAAAGTTTTTATAAAAAACTCTACAAAAATGGTAATTTTATTAAAACAGGCTGAGACATAGCAAAAAGTGCACTCTACCATTTGAAACAGGATTAATTATTTGGGGGATACACTTTTTTATACCATCTTGTTTTTAAATAATTTATTATTTATGAACCTGTATATTGTACATAAATGTTAGGTTTATAGAAATATAATTTCTTAACTATTCATTATTGTATGCAGACTAATCATGAAATGACTCATACTATATACATGGTCTACTGCACACTATGTATTAAACCAAGAATAAAGTGCAATTAAAATAGAATGTACTCTACATGTGTAAAAAAAACCCAACCCTCCTTAGAGTACTAAAAGTAAAAGAAAATACAATTGGCCGACATTATTGAATTAACATTGCTGTAAAATATTAAACATCCAAAAATGAGGAACAACTTCTATTCACTTCAAAACAATGAGGGTGTATTATGTTTAGGACGGAAGTAAGACATAATTTGTTCCAACTTAAATTTGCGGGTAAGCCACTGTTGGCATAGTCCCTCAAAGGTATTTAAATATTGTTTACATAATTTCACTATCAATTTACAATGAAAATATTTTTTGTGTCATTTGTTGTTATGACAAAAAAATAAGTAATGTATGAATAAATAGTTTTAAACCAAGATGCAGTCTGATACGATGTAGCTGGTAACCTATGGAAAAAATTAATGGATCCGCTCTGTTATAAAATTTTCCAAAGAGATTTATACAATATTACCAATAATAATCTTTATTTTATCAATAATATTAAAATATTAATCATTAGATAAAATGCTGGAAATTGTATAAACACATTTTCTTCATAATTATATTTTATTTTCTAAAGGGTTTGAAAAAGGTAGAATTATGCTTTTTTGGGACACATGGCAACCCTAAAAAATTAAATATTTGCTTTTGACTAGGATCAATATTATGAAAAATATATATTTTTAAATTACTGTCATTCTAGTATTTATTGCTGTTTAATTTTTTTCAGCATATTTAAATTACTTGCATGTGTAGAAAGAAAAGGGTCCATACAAATATTAGTTTTTAAATACAGGCATACCTTGCTCTCCAAATAGTTAGGAACCAGAGCACTGACAGAAGACGAAAGTCGAAGCATGTCATTTATTTGGCTTGCAAATGCATCAGGGCTGCTGTTGTACTGTAACTATATAACACTCGTGAATGAATGCAACACCTAAATAAACAGACTAAATACAAGAATAGATAAAATACAGCATAATAAATAAATATTAATATGTGAATATTGTCTCAAGCTTTTCTTGCAAATCGAGAACCTTATTAGTCTTTTTTAGCTATGTCACTACAGTTAGGACCCATTATGAATACAGTACAATACAGTATATTAAAGCACACAAATAAGCACTGTAGGTCACACAATCACAAATACAATAATGCATATGAATTAATATGTTTGACCACAAACATAAGAGATTAAATGCGAACAATATAAAAAAAGATGCACACTGAACCATTTCAATTCAAAGACGGGATAATGTTGAATTTCTTGTTAATATGAGCAGGTGTGGGTTTTTCTAAAAAATGATTTCAATAGCGCCACTCACATTTTCACTGTCATTTTCTTGGAAAAAGCTACCGCGCGACATGTGACAAAATGCGTTGAAAGAGCTGGGAAAGCGACATAATTTGGAACCGTGGTCATAATTAAAAATTGACGGAAGAGCAAAGCGATAAAAGTTAAGGTGTGCCTGTACAACAAAATATACATTGCTAGAGCATTAGTTTCTGTATTTTATGCAGGTTGGTTAATAAATCTTCTCATGCAAAAGGGTGTGAAAGCTATCTTTTTACTTGTGTTGGTGATGAATCCAAAGATAAGTTATTTTTAGCAATAGATTATAAATAAGCTATATACAGTATAAGTTTACATATAACTATCAGTAACAAGATAGCTTTCTCTCTGTATTGGACTCTTTTTTAACTTAAGCTATCCAATTTTTCTGTCAAGTTCTATAACATAACAATACCTATATGTCTGTGGGTGATTGCTTTCAACCCCATTTTGTGTTTGTTGCCTCTTATGTGTTTCTCCCCCTTTCCTTCCAAATATAATGACATATTTTAACAAATATTAAATATAATTCTAAGATATACACTTCAATATTATTTATATTCTTTATTTTTAAAGTTTTAAGGTTAATAAAAATTCTTCTTAAGAAATCTGTTTGTTGCTGGAGTCTTAATTTTGTGCAACTTGTGGGTGTAAAATGCTATATAGCACTGCAGTGAAGGGAGGACTGTCCCGGATGCTCAGCTGTTTTAACCGCCATTTTGTGGAATTATCAAACACGGGGAGAAGGTGAATGTATCTTTCCTTTGGGGATGGCTGGGTAGATTATAGCACTGGAACAAGTATTCTTTGAATTGACAAATGATGCCTGGGCATGGGAAATCATTCTGAGAATTTTTGCTTAATATGGCGATGCTCTTACCATTGAGCTATTCAGTAGTTGTATTGTGCCCAAAATCGTTTTTCACTTATATTTTGAGCCAGAGTCAGGTTTGATCCATATGTCCAGGTGTCATTTCTTAAGTTAAAGTTCTACAAAATAAAAATATTTTACATCATTTGATTAAGTTACTTTGTGAATTTTGTTGGTATCAGAATACTTTTGAAAATGTTAGTTAAAATGTTGGTGTGGAATTCAAAGCGAACGAATGTGACTTTTGAGTTCACAAAGCTTTTCACACCGTTGATGGCGTGTGAAATAAACATTGTTGGTAAGAGTGACATTTGTAAGGTTATTATGAGTTTAGATATTGATACTTCATATTACACGGTAGAGGTGTGATCATATCTGAACTTATCATCCTCCTAAGTAAGGGATGTAACACCTTCGAACCATCTTGGCTAATCAGCCATCTCAATTGCTCGCAAGTACTCTACATTTGTAGAGAAAATAGCAT
Organism: Timema shepardi; assembly: GCA_902151425.1. Classification (NCBI taxonomy): domain Eukaryota; kingdom Metazoa; phylum Arthropoda; class Insecta; order Phasmatodea; family Timematidae; genus Timema; species Timema shepardi. The sequence goes on from CABFVX010001073.1 coordinate 36,173, forward strand.
ACTTTAGATTTACTGTCGTAACAATAGCAAAGAATATCACTTGATAAAAATAGTCAACTGATGTCTGTAGCAAATCAGACTAAATCCAAACAGGCAAGATATAAAATTGGCATAATATAACGTTGCATAGGATAACTTGAAAGTGTTTCGGCATAGGAGGGAACAAAGTGAAACTATTCATATATTTTTCAATCGGTGAAAGGAAATTTATTTTTACTTGGTTTCTTATTGATGATGAATCAACATATAAAAATGAGTTGAATCAAAATTTGCCTAAAGGGACGACAGAAAAAATAAAAAATCCTCTTGAAGAATTAACCATCATTGTGCAGTATTTCAGGATTAGATCCCAAGTTTCTTCGTTCCAAAGTCAGACGCATTTATCTCTTTATTAAATCCTACACTCTGGCTGGTTGTACTGAATTTATAATATAATAGCATCATAAAATACTAATTTGCAACACTAACGTTTATAAATGATTTGATTGGAAATCACAGTTCTCTTATATTTTATTTAACTGTGTGAATGCCATTACTTAAAAGCATTTTATTCTTAAAAAAGGTACAAGATAAGTTGTTTTCTCATATCAACGTAAGTTAACCATGGCAGGTTGTGTTCCAGACCAACCATGTGCAGCAGAATGCACTACTTCCAGACGTTTCTCCACATCATACAAATCATCCTCAGCTACCTCCTCATGCTCATCTTCATGACCTACAATCTCTGGCTGTGCCTCGCTGTTGTCCTTGGGGCAGCTACTGGCTACTTCCTCTTTGGCTGGAAGAAATCTGTTATAGTGGACGTTACGGAACATTGCCATTGAACACACACAAGACAACTTTTATAGTCTGACTTAGTTAAAGTTACATGGTTTTTAATATATAGATTTTACTCAATTGAATCAATCGGCTGTTGATTTGGTATTTAAATAAATACTATAGGCATAGTAATATATTTTTATAACACTGCTATGATTTCTTTCTTTTGTGTGCAGTTGTTTCTGTACATGAACACATTACTAGTAGTTTAAAAAATTACTTAATTGCATATGAGGAAACTTTAGTCAGATTTTTACAACACACAATGAGTATTATTTTTAAAATCATATTTTAATACTGACATGTACAGGGTTTATTTTTGCTCTGCATCTTCAGGCTTTCATCATAGACAATAGGACAGGGATAATTAAGGTAAAATTTAGAGGAAGTGGATCCACATTGGCTTGGAAGAGTAGAACATAATTTAGGAAAAATTATCTCGATACACTCAGCCTACAAATACAATAATAAAATAAGTTTTTAAAATAAAATATTACATTTGTTACACTAAATAGTCGACCTCGGTGGTCTTGGGGTAAATTGCTTACCTCAGGACCCGATGTTTGTGGGTTCAAATCCAGCTGGGATCACTTTTCTTGAACGATAAGAATATGTAGCACAATTTTCTTCAAAGAAGAAGTAAAGCTGTGGGTCCCATGTCAATTGTGGCATGTAAAAGAACCCTGGAAGGTGTGTGAAAATAAAATAGGTAGGCGCTTTGGCTCTCGCTCAAATAGAAATTACTTGTGTGTTGATAGAATTAATAGGTTCAGAAAGTGCACATTAAATACCTCAAATAAATAAGATGAAATGAAAAACACTAAATAATATAATTACAGGTAAAATGTTATTAAAAAGATCACATTTTTTTTGATAGCATTTTAATAATGGTCTTAAGTAAAATGTTATAAGCTTTGAAGTATAAATTATGTATTAAATTTTCACAAAGGGTCAAAATTAATTTTTTTTCTCTATAAACTTAATTGCACTTTGATTAAAGTTTGAGAATAATTTGGCAATGCTAATGGGAAGTTAGTGTGGAGAGGGTATAGGGGGACCTGTGGTGTCTTTTGTAGCCTCTAAGTAACGGTTTGGATATTATCTTCAAGAAAAACTTTGCAAACAAAATTGATTATTTTCATAAACACATGATGAAGGTAAGTTAGATTTTTTTATCTAGTAGTCAACCATATAATTTTATTTAGTGGAAATAACATGAACTCATGTCACCCAGGTGTTATTTCCTAATAATGAGCTTTACCAAAACAAATATCTAATATTTAAGGAAGATATTTTAAATAATAATAAAATTTAGATATTAGATATTTTAAATTGGGCCGACTAAACCCAAAAATAAATGTATTCCAAGAATTTTGGGAAAAAAAAACAATGTCTACAAACTTTTTTTAAAATTATTAATTCCTTGGTTAGTTTTAAGTTCATAAAAGATAAAGTAAGGTTTTGATAATAATTTTGTTTGCAAACTTTTAAAAATATAGGGAGCTATGACATGAATAATTTCCTAACATACACATGAAAATTTAAATTTTAAGTTTTGTAATTAAATAATATAAATAACATTTGACATGGCTATGGACAACTATCAGTTAGCAAATGTTGTGAACATAAGTTATTTTCATTCATTTGGTTTTTTCAATTATTTCATTACTTTGAGTTATTTAATAGTTACGACTTAGTTCCAGACTAATTCCGGGATCACATTCAACTTAAAATTCATGGAATGTAATGTTCAATTAATGTTCACATAGCATAAAGAGACAAAGGGTTGATCAGGATTCACTTAGAGTAACATAAAACTTGGTTAAAACATAGCAAATGATTTTGGATTGTTTAAAAATAATTGTAACCTAAAATGGAACCCAAGCAATTAGGTCTGATACGGCTACAAATACTTGCATTAGAAGCTTATCAACCCGACTCCCTGTGGGGCTAGCATTGTATCCCCTCCGGCAATGCTCCAACAAGCCACCACAGTGAGCGAGTCGCAATGTTACAAAATATAGCGCTAATCACCAGGGACCTTTAATGATCTGTACTCAGTTTGACAACAAACCCCTCACTCATGAACTAGTCTATTCATGCGTATCGGGAATAAACATATTAGTCTGATAGGATCCTGATATAAACATAACGTGGAATGTAACAAAAATGGCCCAATGGCTTGTTTATTAGAAAAATAAATAACAATGAAATATATAATATGGTATATTGGCTATAATCTTAATATAAACCATCTTAAAATCAAAACAAAAGAATGACTCTCGCATTCTTAGAAATATTAAAGAATATAATAAAACTAAATTTTGAAGTACGGCTGAATAATGCAAATTGATAATTTATGATAACCCAGAAATAAGCTGAACGTGTAATGCATAATTAAATACAGCAACCCTACACAAATATATATATATATATATCGCTAATAAAAGGTAAATCTCTAACAACTCCCTCATAGTTAAATTAACATATACAAAATAGACAAAAACATACCAATAAATTTCCTCTCTATACTTCCAACTCGGCATAAAGATATTAGCCCGCTAACTTCAGATACAAGAAATTATTTTAACAGCCCTGATAGTTCCACAATCTAACTCTCGACCTAAAAGCTCACCAATAGACTTAAATGCATTAATGTTAATTTATAGCTGCAAAATTAGTTTCAATTATAAGTCCGTTGAAGATCTTAATATCAACAAACAACTAACACTGACAATTATATATATATATATATATATATA
>CABFVX010001073.1:39795-70653 GCA_902151425.1 Timema shepardi
ACACGTATGTTTAAAAAAAATTAGCATAATCAACAAACACTCAAACGATCCAAAAAGATGGCTACATAATAATGGTAGAATAAATCCTAGCCTCTATCGTAGATAAACATAATCTATGTATAAATCCCCATCTTTACAATGACTTACATCCTATTGAGTTCTTGTGACTTAAATGGCATCAAAGAGTATATAACATCGCTGGGCACACGCTTATATTCAGTTTGTAACAGTGGGAGGAAAATGGATGGGAGGTATGACCTAAGGATGAAGTCACTAATATCCAATCAATTCACAGATGTCTTCCTAGGCACCTGCGCACAACGCCGTAGAGTCTAAGAATGAAAAGGGGGGGTGACGAGCACACGAAGAACAAGAGGTCCAACTACGTTCATCAGAATGTGCACGCGCGTTAAACACAGCTTTGCTTTAGGCTAGGCGAAACAATTGCATCTAGAGTCAGCCCTCGGGATAGAGTTTTTTGTTGTGATCGCAAACAATGTCGTTCCATGGTGTGTCTTCCGGCTTCGTATGAGACCCTGGCTTGGCAGTCAAACAGGGTGAGCGAAAAAGATGTGCTTGGTGATGGTCTTGTTTCTTGCTACGGTACACTTACTAGACCTACAAAATAAAATGTAACGAAAGACTATGATATTTTAGTGTTTGTGATATGCAGACAAATGAAATACGAAATAGCTCACTCACAACATGATTGGCTGGCTAGAACACATGGTACCCTTCACATAACGTTCACGTAACATGTAAGTTCTACCCTTGAATGTTAACAGGATGCCATCCTTACATGAAAGTAATGTAAAAATAAACTTTAACAGAATGAACAGAACTTTGGTACTGCTTATTGGTGGTTAAAGACAAATTATAATTACAGGATGAATAAAAGAGCATGGATGACTCTATGTGTGGATCTTGTTGAAGCGAAGGGAGTATGCAAGGAAGTGTGAAGAAAGTTAGTGAGGATGGTTTAACTATGAAGTTTTTTTTTTTGCGCTGTATGCACAGTTTCTTGCCGAACCCATAAGGAAACAATGTGATTAGGCATGTATGAATGTTATAATGAATGGGTTATAAAAAATAATGTTTAAATTTTACCATTTCTATTTTATATTATTATAATATATTTCCTTCTATGTTCATAATTTTTCCCAGGATTCAGATTTGAGGATAAATTGGAGATTAGGATAAGAAACTCAGATTAGTAAAATACTGGATTCGACCTGACTCTTGTTTAGTGGTTAACAAAAGTGGTCTAGTCCCGAGGTATCCTAATTAACAGGAATCCACTGCATAAAAAAATGTTCGGTATAAAAATCTATGATTACTGAAGTATGACAAACATCTAAAATATATATAGATGCACTAAACCAAATAAAAACCAAAGAACATGAAAATAAAATTAAATAAGTGGATGGTAGAAGAATTGAAAGTCCTCTAACAGACGAATCTAAAGTGATTGGTGCAAACAAAAGATGAAGTAAATTATTTTGATGAAAAAATTTCAAAGCTGTAGACTTTAAAATTTGGAGGAGTTATAATGTAACATGCAATATTTTTTTGAGTTTATCTAACTAGTTATATGAAAAATATTGTTTTATTTCAAAGTTTGGGGCAATCTATTGTCAAGGATGTGTTGAGGCATTTTTTCTTACTTTAAAAAAAAATCTTAGTCATGGATATTTATATAGAGGTTGTAAGAAAAGTCATGAAATTTGGTTAACATAGTTCAATAGACAGCTTGGTTATGTCATTTGTATAGTGATTACTTCTATTTAAAAACACGAGAACAATTCTCTTACGTGAATGTTAAGTTGAATGTGATCACGGCATTAAACATTCAGTTTTAACCTGCACCAAGAACATTTAAGGAGTCTTTTTTTAGTTTAACTTAAACCATTGGTAAATAATATATTATATTAATAATCAAACTCTCACTAGCTACATATATAGAATATATTTTTTAGTGATTATCTGTTGATTCATTTAATGAAAGTAAATATAATCAATATTATGAAATAACTCACAGAAGCTTAGGTAAGCACCCTCTTCTGGCACAAATCCTGGATCTGCCATGTGATGAATAATGCATTTCATGCTGTAACTTCCACTTTTGATTTCAATTTAAATGTTAATTTATTATCTATGTTTTGAGAAACTTACCATTCATAGTTCTAGAACAAATACTGTTGGAAATCTTTCACATTGATTAGGCTATATTAACCACTTGAGTGATTTATTGAAGTTATTCTGCCAAACGACACATGGGCCACTTTAAAGACATATTGTGCCATGCTGTAACATCTTAGAAAAAGCATTGTAGTAAATGTAACATTTCACTTGGGGAAGGCAACGGAATCTGTGTTTGAACCACAGGAAACACATGCAGTTGAACAAGAACCTTCACACAGTTTGTGGTGATTCACTATTGTTAAAATAGAAGTCTTTGAAATTGATATGAATATCTGTGCAATACAAGACTTGCACTATAGGACTCTGCTCAAGTAGACTATTCCAACAATATAATAAAGTGAAAAGATATTGAACAATTAGACCTAGTCAAAATATTTTTCTGACATCCTGAAATAATTGAAAAACTTTGAGGATGTTTTCATACAATGTATAGAAAGCATCTTAAGTTAACCTTGAAGTCTTACTTGGGTACACCCATATCTTTCTAGGCTTTTTATTCTTGTGCTTTAACAGCAATACAACTGGAGCTTCTTCTGGTTCCCTTGTAGCACTGTATTAACAAAGTGGGTTGCGTGTGGCACTCGTGTGAACGGCTGACGTTTTGTGGCACTACAATGTGTCTTTAGAGTGGCCCATATCAAAGAGCACTTAAACTTCAATAAACGTATAAAAACTTTCTTTTGTAATTATATAAATTTTGTGAAAGGTATTTTTTATGTTTTACAACTTTGAACTATTTATTTCAAAATGCACGGTTTTTGGCCACAAAAGAATATAAATTGCTAAAAATAATTCAATTAGGGTGTGCAGCTGTTATTAAAATAAACTTTTTGATTACACTAGCTACAAATTTAACTTGGCGTAATTACTCACTACTTAATTATAAGGTACTTGGATTTTAAAACACAATAGACATTTACAAATTGGATATAAATATTTGCTAAATTTCAATTTAAAATTTAAAAGTGTTAATTATGCAGAAATAGGCAACAAAACAAAATACTTCTTGGTAAAAATGAGTTACTCATTTACAGCAGACTCTTAACCTCTACTTCATACTATGGCATTAGCATTTTATCAACTTTCATTGTCTCTTTTTCCCTAGTTATGAATGTAAGCATGTTAATTCTTTATCTTGAGGCTCATGTTGTTTAGTTAATTCATTGCTATGCTTCCAATCATTGCATCCCACAGAAAGTAGTTTTTTTTTTGTTGGAACAAGCAGAATGGAACAGATGACCGAGACAAAAGAAGCCAGTATGTTATAAAATTGACTATGTTATCATTCATTATAAATGCGCTCTGATTTTGAAAAATCTGCATGCAGGTTTTTCTTAGGATTTTGTTTACTATATTTTCAATTACATGAGGTATATTTAGGTCCCAAGTTGCAGAATCTTATAATGGAAATGCAGAAGAGAGTGGCTCTACCTTTTTTGGTCTGTAAGTTAGAAATCTTATGTTTGCTTGGTTTTGAATCAACTTCTTTGATGTTAGATTTATCACAACTGGGAAAAATTTCCATATTCAAATAAGGTGCATCGTCGAAATGTTCAGTATCTTGTTCAGGTATCACAGATGACATCTGTCCTGGCTGAGAGAGGTACAAATGTTCATTAGAAGTAGTTGATGAAGTTGGAATTGTTGTAAAAAATTATTCTATTTATGGCATTTTTCTTAATAGTTTAACTTCACTGTTGTATTTTTCAGCAGCATGCTTTTTGAACTCTGTGCCACTTAATTTCAAACTTGGAAACAATTCACCTAAAACACGCATAGAATCACTGAAAAGAGGTTATGTGTGAAATACTTGAAAGCAAGAGTGAGAATACAATGTCAACATTTAGGGTGAAACGCCAAGGTCAGCAATCAGCGTGACCTAGGGAGGCAGATGAGAATGAAAGCAACTAAGGTGAGTTTGCAAATTGCTACACTAGAATGAGTGGATGGCAGAAAGTCGACTGTGGTTTATGCATTCCGCATTTTACAAGCAGAATAAACAAAACAAAAATAATAGTGTAATTTTGTCACTTTAAAAATTTTGTGTAAATAAAATAAATATTTTTCCTCTTAGAAATATGGTCCTCTCATGTGCCTTCCAAAGTCCAGCCCTCTGGGCATTTGTCCAGTTATAAATTGGGGCCTGACTAATACTACCATTCTAATTTTAATTAATTTTTGTGCAATATGAAAATAGTTACAAAATGTATAAAAATCTAGTTATATTTTTTTCCTATAAAAATTTTATTTCTAGTAGGCCTACAGCAATATTTGTAAGTAAATATAAATTGTAGGTGTAATATATTTAATCATAATACTAAACCGTTAATTTTTGAAATTTTAACAAAATAACATTATAAACCAGCTTTTTATACCAAAATACATCTTTTTATCTAAAGAAATAAGGGTCTGTACTGATTATTGTTTAACAAATTAATCCCTTAGCGGCTTTCAAAGGATATGTTTTGGCATTTTTAACAGTGACAATGTTTTTAATTTTCCTATGTCATAGTTTACATAAATATTTATTGACTAAACCTACAAGATATAATAACAGTTTTACTTTTTTTAAATAAACACTAAAAGTATGATACTAATTAAATTACTTGTTATTTTCACTAAAATATTATTTCTAAGTGCCTTGATTTTGAAAAATTATTTGCCATCACTTTTGTATTAGTGTGTGCCTAAAAAACTTGAGTTAAAAAAAATTGGGTATTTAAATTTACCTTAATCCCACCTATTATGGTTATACTATGGCACAGATTATAAGAAGGGTTATGTTGATTTAAGACTGCTACCTTTAAGGGTATACTAAAGCTTGATTCACACGTTCGCTGAAAATAGAAAGCAGAATCGGCCTCCGTGTCACAGAAATTCACATGCACTTTATGTTGACCCATGATGCATTGCAACGCTAACTTAAAACAGTTGATTATTAACATATTTTATTTTCTAGTAGCTAAACATATATTTTAGATCATTCTCTCAATGGAAGTTCTCAAATTATAACGGTATCGTGGCACAATCCAATACACCGATACACATGCTTTACATTAACGGGTTACTTCAACTTTCCTCACAATGGCCCACGGAGCTGTCTGCTTGCTTCTGGTTAAGGACATGCGTTGACAAATGCCTTTGCACACTGATTTGAGATGGTTGGTGCCGAGATTTGATTGGTTCTCCTGTGCCGAACATCTCGGGCTGAGTGTACAAAGTAGAGATGAGTTGAAATTTGGCAGAATGGCTCGCGGCAATGAGATGGAAATCTTGTGATTGGCTTAGAGCTCGTCACTTAACTACGTTTTTGCTCTGCGCTAGTTTTTCGGCAAACGTGTGAATCCACATTAAGTGTACACATAAAAATTAAAATTAATGCTTATTTATAGAGAGTTCACTTCAGGGTATAATTTATCAAATTAACACTTTAAGTGCATGAAGTACATTATACTTCTGTTTTTATTATTGATATTTAATATGTACATTGTACCTCAGTACTTATTTGATTTGAGCTCTATTACATACAAATTAAGAGCACTTTACCTAAAGCAACAGGCACAAAAACACATGTTATTGGCCTTGACAGTTTTAATAAATTTGATTTATTTAATGCACTCATTGTAGTGATATTTCTAGTAAGATTTAATTTATTAAAAAAAAAATTGTTTATCATAGATTGGCCAAATTATTAAAATTGATACTTAAACTTAAAAATTGGGGGTGCTTTACCTAAAGAAAAAATTATGAAATCTCATGCTCGTTTTATAACTCTTTTAAGCTACCATCCACATTTTGTTGTGGCTTAATACATTTGGAACATCTATTTATCCAAATAAATAATTTTAAATAGTTAATCATCCAATTAATTTTGCGCATGAGATGATTTTTATTTCTTTAGTTTTTTAACAGGGTATTTAAAGAAAAACTGAGCATTTTACACTATTCAATTTTTTCTTACTTTATGACATAACATTTAAACTTTTACATTATGAATGATCTTATTTAAATTAAATGTCAAATATATTTGTTGGCAGTCGTTTGTTAAGATTTTTTTTTTTAGCTTTGAATTTTAAAAGCAATTTTTACTCTATGTAAATTTGAGCAAAATATAATTTAATTTTATGAGGTTTTTGTAACTTCTAAAGGTCAAAAATCATTGGTCAAAATTAGACCAAATATTTTATAGGTGATTATTGAATTATTTTGTATAAATATATTGCTGTTATTAAATACACTTATTTCTTGTTAATTTTTGGTATTTTATTTTACAAGTGTAAGGAGGCAAAGATGGCAGTATATAAAAGTGTGTTAATGCCAATTTTGATTTATGAATATGAAGTGTGGGTTTGTCAGTTCAATGTGGTTGGAATGAGAAATCTAAGAAATATACGTGGAAAAACTTGTGTGGACAGAGTAATGAATGGGTGCTGAAGGAGTGCGGTTTAAAAAAGAATACAATTGGTCAATGTGAAATAAGCATCTTATGTTGGTTTGAACATGTTGAGAGGATGAGTGCAGAGCGTGTGATGAAGAAAATATATGAAGGTAGAGTGTGTGGATCGAAAGGAAGGGTTTGGCAATGTAAGATGTGACTAAATGTTGTGAACGAATGTGAAAAAAAATGATATAAAGGCCTGTATGACTCAGTATTTGGCTGTTATTGAAGTGAAGGGATTATTTAAGTAAAGGGGAGAGTGGAGAAAGTGATTATAGATTAAATACAGAGTTGTTTTTTTGCCTACTCCATAGGGGAACGGTGTGTGTGTTTAAAATAATATTATGCTACAGATATATTGAGCTATAATCAAAGCCTCTGGAACCAGAGAGGTTCTGGATTTTCCCCCCTTTCCCTTCTTCCCCAAACACCTATTCAAAATATGGGCTATTTCTTAATACAAATCTGTACAATATTGTGTGGACTAACCAAAATAATTGGGACAAAGGGTTTTTTAGTTTATTATTATTATTATTATTATTATTATTATTATTATTATTATTATTATTAGCACCACGTCTTACTACCCGATCGGGTTATACACACTTACACTAATGTGTAATGGAAGGGTGATTGTGAGATGAAATGGAGGACCTACAGTTTAACGTGGAATCCGAACCAACGGTGGAGGCCTGGCATTTCCCCACATTCACAAGTTGTGATTAATACACATCTAGTCAGAGGTGAAGAAAGGGTTTGGTAATCAGATAAATCTGTGCTGGAACCGAGGATTGAACCTCGGACCCCTAGAACACCAGGTCACCGTTTGGTTAATTCATCATCATCATCATCATCATCAGACAGTTTCCTGCCACTGACAGGGTCTGTCTCTAGCATAAGCCTCTATTGATTACTGTCCATCCGCCACCTTTCTTCCTCCACGCCAGCCTAATCCACACTCCCTTTATCCACCTGTCCCTGGGTTTTCCTCTAAGGCTCCTACTTGCCACTTCTATTCCGAGCATCCTTATTGGAATCCTTCCCTTTTACATCCTCTTCGCATGTCCATACCACCTCAATCTTGCATTCAGTTCTCTATCCTATCCTGCAGGGATTCCTTCTTGACTTTCTCTCACCCTTTAATTCCTTATCCTGCCCATCCTTGTCACTCCTCGCCTACTCCTCAGAAATCGTATCTCGCATGCCTGTATCCCTTATCCCTTTCATTCATAACCCAGGTTTCTGATACATACTACAATATTGGGACATAGTAGGCATATGCCCTGTACATCACTCCTTTGCACTTCTGCGGCACATCTCTACTCCAGATCAAACTACTGAGGCTTTTATAAAAGACCTCCACTTGCCTGAATTTCTCTCTCATTTCCTCCTCTTTTCTCTACCACATTTCCCATGTACTTGAAGCTAACTACTTTCTTAAGTTACTCTCCTTCTAGTGTTACTCGCCTTGTGTTCCTATTTTCCTTCTCTGTTGTAATCATCAAATCACTCTCCTTTACTTTAAACTAGAGATGGGCCACTCGAATCTTCAAATCCACCAAATCCTGACAAGTATTCGAGATTCGATGACTCAGTGTTTTATTGAATTCGATGGTCGAATCTTTCACCTCATAAACAAAGCATATTTTGATTTTTGAACTCAAAAATTACTAATCAATGCTTACTTGAAAAGCACAACTTAATCTGTAATAATTATTTTATCAGACAAAAGAGATAAACATTAATAAAACGTTCTTTTTTTAAAATAATAATTGTTAGGTGTAGAAAATTTAACGTGCCTATTACCCTACCCTTCCACCCCCAAGGTAAACTTGGACTCAACCGTTTCTGCGCATGCTTACTTCTGAAACTTTCACCTCACGAACAATCTTGTAAATATTTTAATGAACACATTAAAGTTCTTCAAAAGCTGAAAATTAAAACTAGAATTACAAATAAACTCTAAAGAAATAAAACAAAATTATGGCTTTTTTTAGAGAAATTAAAACACATACACGATACAAAGTCAGCCGCCATGATGTATATGTTTATGCGCCAGAGGCCAGAGATATGATTAAATAAACATGACTGTTAATTCTTACTACCCAATGACCACAATGACTTTTTACAGTACAATAAAAAAAAACTGCAACATGCTTTTATGAACAGAGGCTACCCCAAAGCACTGGTGTGTAGTCAAATAGACAGCCCAAAATAGCAGGCCCACAACATCAACAGGAACGAACAACATCATCCCTCTGGTCACTACATACCACCCTGGACTCCACAAACTCAACAATCTCTTGAAAACAGGTTTCTCCATACTGCAATCCTCCACCAGTAGACAACGTATCTTCAAGGAGCCTCCAAAAGTAACCTATAAATAACCAGCCAATCTACGCAACTTACTTGTAAAACCCAAACTGCCAGACCCCACTATTCAACCTGAACCCAAACAAATACCAGGTTCATTTCCCTACAACCGCACTCCCTGGAAAACCTGCACCATAAAAAACCAACAAATTCATTCTCCAGAAACATAACTAAAATAAATTATCCTATAAAAGGCCACCATACGTGTGATTATGAAAACCTCAGCTACCAACTGGAATGCAACCAGTGCCAAGCACACACAATACATTGATATCATAACTGAAAAACAATCAGCTGTGGACAGTCAACCTTGCAGTTCAACCAAGAGCGTCAGTCTACTCTCCTGACCTGATGAAGCTGTCTGTGACAGTGAAAGTTTGTCCTTAAAAATGTGTTTGTGTTTTTTTAGTATTATATCTAAACAATTTCTACTCCAGTATCACCTAGGTAAGTGTGCTGGCTATCCCTCCTAATTCAAACCATAAGCAAATTAATTGTAACTTATTAGAAGGGCAAACTATTGAAATATTATATCAGCAATTGATTCACAAACGATTTTGGGGAAGTTTTCTTGTTCAGATTTTTTTTTATCAAAAACTATTTCACCTACCAATTAATAACATCACTTCTACATCATTATTATTGTTATTGGAAAAGCAAAGCAAATAAAATATGTAATAACCAGTGTGAGTAAAATGTTTTTATAACGGGTATGATAGTTTTTTTTTTTATATTTAATCAAATTACAGTGATGTTCAACAAAGGAGCCTACTATTTTCCACAGACACACAACAAAATGGCTAAAAATATAAACATCATCACTTTATTGAATTTGATCACATACAAAATACAGTAATCATAAATACAAAAACAAATATGTTGATTGAATTTTAAGAGAAAAACAAAGAAGAATTTAACAGTTCCCACTTATTGAGATTTTGTTATGGCAAGATCTAACTCTCATCTCCACATCTATTTGAGCAGACCTCTTTTTCAATCTGGCTTGTTCGGTAGCAAGACTCTTACGTTCCTGGATCACTCGCTCCCGCTCCAACTGGATTAAATGGAGCCGTTTAACACAGGCTGCATAGAGCAGATTTTCATTCTCAAGCTTTTTTTTGTGAACTTCCCACATTTGTTTCAGCTCCTCATTGTACTTCTTTGAACTCAACGCAGCCTCCAACAAATTGTCATTGCATGATTTCGCAGGACACTTCAAAACTGGAACATTAGCACATAACAGAAAATATTACAGATTTTCATTTAATTCACCAGATTTAAATTAAAAAGAATGTGTGTGGTGAACCAATTCATGTGCATTTATTTCTTTAAAAAAAATATTCGTGGCATCTAATGTGGACTTTTTGAACCAACTGATTATATCATCAAATGACTTATAAACTAGCTTAAATCTAGAACAGACTCAACACCCAGCCACCGGCCGTTAGTTCATAACTATGAAAGGAGAAACTCACATTTCAACAATGATAAATTTTTCGACCATGCCAGAAATCGAACTCGGGACCCTTAGCTCAGTAGACAGACACGCTATCGACTGAGCTAAAGTGTTGAACTATGTGCATGTAATCAGGATTCAAACTCTTAACTAGTAACGATAGCAAGCTGTACTGAGAGGATTAAAACGCAGACCACTTAGTGATGGTATCTAAGTGCAATGAGTCTCTTGCTTTGGCCTGTCCAGCCAATGATAGCATTGCACAAATATTAAGTTAACAATGGAATGTACTTTTTCCTTAGTAAAAATACAAGACGTGCCTAATTTGTTGCTTATTATAGTGATTGTGGTTCAGGAAGTCCCACACTATGCCAAACATCTGTATTGGTTCACATTGTTTAGCTCACCCCATACGGGATTTTACAGTGGCGAGTAAATCAGGGTTCAAATTTCGGCCAGTTTTAGTGGTGGTCTTTCATTAATTTGTTCACAAACTCTGCGTTACAAATCTGGTTGCAATTCCTTTAAATTCCACCTTCCTCATCCATACCCTAATAGTGTTAATATTTAGGTAGCCTGAACAGGTCATGAGACTTGTTAAATAAGAATAAATCTATATAACAGTCATAGCAAAGAAACAATTTAGTTCAATTTTGGTCTCCAGAATAAATAAATCTAGTTCAAAAACACCATACTATTTTAAAGTGTTTACCACATCATTTATGATATATATAATATAATATAATTTCTTATTAAATATTGACATCAAAAAAATTGTTTCCAAAATTTATGTTATCGCTCAAGAATATCCTATTGCACATTTAGACTACACATAGATAAGTCTAACTTATTTTTATTCTAGAATAAATAGGCCAATCATATTTTTGGTACATAGAAGAAGAATAGTGATAATTTCACCACTCATTTGTATATATTATGCAATGATTGATTATTAAGTGATGAGTATTCATTTTTGTTATTTTGAATGCACATTAATTTATTTATTTGTTCACTAAAACCCAGTAAAAATATTCTTTGTCAAGAAAATATCATGAGACTTCAGATTGTCACCTGCTCGGTGATAGTTTATTTTGCCATAGTACTGTAGACTTAGTACCCTTAGAATGTTCCTCAAATATACAAACAAATTTAGTATACACTGCTGGCCAAATTTACTAATGGCTACATCCAGACATGTAAGGTCTAGTAAACACTACTTTCTATAGATATCTGGCTTTTGACCACCAACAATGATTGAAAGTCACTAAATTTGACATTCTAGAAATATGTTTTGTTAGATTTATAATTATAAAGTTTATCCAAAGATTTATCAAAATCTTCCAATAATACTTTCTTATGAAATTACTGTATAATTTACACGGTTGATTAAACTTACTGGGTGACCTGGCGGTCTAGGGGTAATGTGTCAGACTTCTATGCTGGCGGCCGGGGTTCAATCCTCAGTCCCAGCACAGATTTATCTGATTACCAAACCCTTCCTTCACCTCTGACAAGACATCTTGTGAATGTGGGGAATGCCAGGCCTCCACCGTGGTTCGGATTCCACGTTAAATTGTAGGTCCTCCATTTCATCTCACAATCACCCTAACATTACACATTAGCGTAAGTGCGTATAACCCGAACGGGTAGTAAGACGCGGTGCTAATAATAATAATGATTAAACTTACTAATAATCTAAATTTAATTGTAAAATTTTCGTACCGCCATTGTGGCAACATGAGTTTCCAGTTTTTAAATAATAGGCTTCCTATTAAAATTAGAATGTAGCAATAAATCTAGTCCAATCTTTTTGGCGTTATTAGTGTTTCATATGTTCAAATATAAGTAAATATTAATGTATTTTTGATTTACATTATCTGCATGGCCTAATAAAGCTAAATCGGTAATTGCGATCATTTATAAAGTTTTAATTAATAGGAGTGATGGGCTACAATGTGGCCTTATCATAAAAGCCACACCATAGCAGAAACAAGGTAACACATTCAGAGGGTCCACTAGATCAGCAGTTCTCAAACTAGGCTAAGTGTACCCCCAGGGTATGCAGGTCTCTTTCAGGGAGTACAGGAGCAGATCTCAAGGGAATATTGGTAAAATTCTATGGGACTTATGGAAAACCCTAAATGTTGGCAGTTATTTCCATCCCTCTTTTTGACCTATTTGTTCTTGGCTGGAGACTGATTTTTGAGAATTTTCAACCCTCTACTTCTGGTCAAGAGACCCTTTTTCTGCAGTGGAGGATTCCAGTCTATCAAACCTCTTTTCAACGAAAGCAAAGGAAGAAATTTTTGAACCGTCCTGTGATGAAACCCTCAAATCCATTACAGGAAAACATCTTTGGTAGACGTTTGGTTCTAGAGACTGAACGAGTTTCCTCATATCACTGACCGTGCCATCAAGTTTATGATGCCTAACTCAACAACATATCTCTGTGAGGGTGGTTTTTCATTTATGAGGTGTCTAAAATACAAGTACCGCAGAAGGCTAAATTTAAAACCCCCTTGAAAATTTCAACTGGACACCAAACACCAAAAAGTTGAGCCAAGTCATGCACCCACACCCCTCTCACTGAAAAACTTTGGGATTCATAATATATTAGCTCCAGAATTACAATTAAAAATGTTGATTTGAAAATATTGTGTTTAGGTTTACTTTGTTCCTTTATTTAGGAACAAATTTGTGAAGAAAATGTATAAAATTTTTGTACTGAATTTTTACAGTGAAATTATGTTGGTTTTTTTACTGATCATAATGATTCTCAATAAGAAATAATGTTAAGGCAATAACAGTAGGAATCTCTAAATAGCTTTGTCACATTTGAAATATTTTGATTACATTTATTTTTTCCCAAAAGATTAAATAGATCAATAATTTACCATGTGGTCTTATATTTTCTTAACCTGACATTTGGACATTGTTTTCTTGGGGGTACAATAATCTTTTATAGTCATGGACAAGGGGTACAATCTAAAAAAAAAGATTGAGAACCACTGCGCTAGACAATTTAATTAACTGTACCTTTATAAAATGAAAGTTTTTATAACTATGCATGGGGGCTCCATCAAATTCCAAGGGAAGTTTGGGCCACCCCCCTTTATTCACTCATGGTTATAATAAAATAGTATTTTTAAATCAGAATTAAAATATCACTTCACAGGGAAAGCTTGTTTAATGGAATTTATCACAATAACCAGAAAAAAATTAAAACCTTAACACTCACTCTAATTTGTTGAGTTTATTTATTTATATTGTGTTTTGAGTCTTAGACTATTTTATTTGTATGTTCTCTTAAACTTATGGCAATGGATGACATTTTTTTAGTTTAATTTTAACAACTATTCCAAAAATTTGATATAAATTTAATAGATTCTTTAAAAGTTTAACAAGCAAATTTGTAAGCTTTGGCTAGTGTTGATTTTAGTTCATAATACCCTAGAAAGTGATCTCTTTTATTTATAATTTTTCCAAATATGTGTAACACAATGACTAATATATTTCACATGCCTTTATTTAAAATTTTGCTGATCATATTTAAAATATTCATACCAGTTAGTAATACTGAGCTATATATAGATTTTACTAACTATTCAAATTCAAAATAATTTGCATTTGATTCTAATTTCCGCTATTCAATTTAAAAAAATCCTTATCAAAAAATCACCAATTTGCACACCCCAACCCATGACACAAAATTTGGAACATAAGTTTTCCAAAAATGGTTTCAAGTAAAAAACTTGTTTTTTATTTCAAATTAATATTATTACCTTTAAGCGCACTGCTTGTGCAAGGTGTTGAGGTCTGCGAGATTGGAGCCACTGTGGGATTCTGACAGCAAGAGTGCTGCATGCTCTCTGGAACATGAGGAATGCTTTGGGATTGTGATTGGGAGGGGGTCGATGGTGAGGATGAGTAGGGTTTTAGGAAAAAGTCTTCTTTAGTTATAGAGGAACAAGGAATGGATGGAATTGAAATTAAAGAGGTATAGGTTGATGATGGGAGAGTTTGGATGGAGATGGAAGGTTGGAGAGTTTGGAAAGGGATGGGAATATGAGGATTGCTCGCCGTTGATGTGAAGCTGCTATTCTCGGGGCATTTTATAGCACAAACTGTGGTGGAGTCTTGTTGATGTCGATAGTTGCTGTCCCAAAGTGTATCAGTTTCCACATTCCATGGCTGAATTGACACACCCTGGGCAGCAAGCTCGTCATCAGCAGGGGAGGTTTCGAATGGCTCCTCTCTTCCTATCTTCTTAGAATGTCGCCTCTCCAACCGCTTTTGTTTACAAATCTGAGATTTAAGTTTTTCCCAGCATCTGCTAACATATCACATGAACGATTTATAACACACTTGGCCAGGGATGTATTTGCGCCATTGCACCGGGACACCATATCACGAGAGTTTTTGGCCATACAGCCAACTACCAATTACATTAGTTTACGAGCTTAGTTAAAGAAAAATATCAATGGCATCTTAATGAATATTTAAAACAGTTGTGCAAGTTAAATGTAAGGAACAAGAATGAAAATAAAGAAAAAAATCATCAAAGTTTTAACAAAATTATTAGTTAAATTATTTTTGAATAATTAGCTGATTTAAAGACAACACTATTATTGAACATAATAGGTAAATAGTTAATAGTTAACATTCTTGCAATTTGTGTAAAGGAAGGTTGGTTAAGATTTATCAAATTTAAGGTATTTTCAGTGTTCTAGCCTTTCTTCTTTATGTTAGGTCACCAGATTTGGTTTTGAATTAACATAGTTTAAAAATAAGAATTATGGTATTATGTGATGCAAATTTAAAGAATGTGTTACCTTTTTATCTGGGTTTCATTGCATCTGTAAACATTGTAATTGGAGTTAGATTCTTCTATTTTTTTTCTTACTTCTTTTTCCTGAAAATATGATACATAAGTTTTTTTTATTCTTTCTCAATTGTGTTTAATATTTATGTGCAGGGTTAAGCAGCACCGATTTCTCTTGTGGGGTGTACGAGACAAACTTCTTGGCTGGCATTTTAAATCAATCAAAATCTAAGCTGCAGCCAAAACTTATAATACATTACTATCTTAGACAAAGTGTGTTATAAAAACTCTCTTTAAAACTATTTAAAAAAGCCGTTTCAAACCGAGATAAATAGAGCAACGTTGCCAAATATCTTCTTTCACAGTACAGAACTGTTACCTCCCTCCCTTCCGGCTACTTGGAATTCTTCAAGGTAATGACTATAACAATGTTGCGATAGACGATTGCAAATACGCTGTAAGATGGATCTCTCACAGGAGGCTCAGAGAGGACAACAGTTACGCAACGATAGTCTCAGTCCTTAGTGTTGATCCAACCAATGATCTTAGTGAAAAGAGTTATGCAGTGTTCATTTACCTTGTTTTAAAGACTATAAACATATGAGGAAGAAAATATTGGATTTATCCAATTATTATTTCTTATTTTCAAATGTAACTCCAGTTACTCTTTTTAATTAGTTTGCTCACAAAACAGATCCCAGATCTGTAGCTCCTTTTATATCTCATTTATAGTTTAAAATCTACATCAGGAGCACTCATTTTTCCAAAATAATGATTTACACAATACTGACAGCTAACTACCCTTATGATAAAACAACTCTAGTCTGGCCTGTTCCAATTCCTGCTTGCATTTTATATTAACACAAGACTTTTATTTTATAATGAAATTGTTATTAATTTGTTTTTACATATAGCTTGGACATTAAAAAGATGTTGCAAATACAAATGTGGTGCATGCCATCCATGTGAACTGCTTCAACAATGAACACAACGGTTTTCAAAAATTGGACAACAAACACAATGCCGCCAAATCTGTCACTTGTATTAACCTTGTCTTATTGAGATGTTTCTAAATTTAAAAACAAATTATCAAATATTTATTTGAAAATATAAATTATATAAATGTTGACTCAACAACTCATGTTCTACCCAATGAAAATTGCTTTAATAGATGTAAAAAATATTAGTAGGTTTGAAAGGGTCCTGTCATTTGTATTTTTTTGAGATACTTCTCTAAACATTTAAATATTGTCCCACAAATTACTTTAAACAAAACAGTACTGAGAGATGGTGAGGTTTAGGGGTTCCAGCATCTGCGTCTTAATATATTACTAATATATTTGTGTAGTTCTCCTCAATGCATCCAACACTTTATCTCAGTCGGTAGTATATCTGTTTACTGAGCTAAGGGTCCTGAGTTTGATTCCTGGTATGGCCGAAAAATTTATCATTGATGAAATGTGGGTCTACCCTTTCAAAGTGATGAATTAACTGCTGAAGACGGGATGTTGTGCCTGTCCTAGTCTTAGGTTATATTGTCTTATGACAGGCCTAGCAAGCCAGTAGTGGAAAATATATGGTTTGAATAAAAAACTGACCCAGGATACAGGCTGGAAACCGTAATGGATATAAAGTAAAGTTCTCCTCAATGCCTTTGCTAGTAGCTCATTGGAGTCTTATAAAATTCATAAAACCTACAAATACAACTATGTTTGAGCCACTTGTTACTACTTCAAGAAGGGTTTAATAAATTCCTTGACTTCACCAAGAGCCTGCGAAGGTAGGGCCCTTCCTAACTCATGCCCTAATTTGGCACCGGTTTTAGCTATTGTTTTAAGAGAAGTTACTCACTTCAAATTCCTCTTTAATTGGAGGGTATGTCAATGACGAAGTTTCATTTTCTTCTTGCTGTTTTATTTCTTGTTTGAAAGCTTCTTCTGACTTTATTGGAAAGTCAATTTCAGTCTAAACAGAAAATATAAAATGTCCTATAACATAAATAAAACAAAGTTATTTAAATGGCATATATATAATCATAAAAGTATAATAAACTAGATATAATCAAGCAAAGAGTAGCATCAACATATTTGTCAATATAATGTTAAATCTATTCCAAACAATGCTAATAATAAACTGTGTGTTTTTCAAGGGCTCCTACGACTAATTAAGAAATTTTTTTCCAGGACACTTCAAGGAATTTTCAAGGATTTTATACAGTTCCTTCAGAACAAGTGTATCTTGGCAAAACACACACAATTATATATTTTCTTTTACTCTAAAAAAATGCAGGCTCCCAACTCCCCTACACCTGTATCTTTCGACACTGTTTATTATTTTTTAATTTATTCCATGATGCAATGATTTACCAAAATAATTAAAACATAACATAAACCAGGGAATGAAATTTAAAATCTGAAGACACTAACCAAATTAAAGTTTTTGGTCGCCACTATTTTATATTAATGATTATGAAAAATATGAACAACTTTTAAAATGTATGTACTATGGGTCTGTGAGCTTGGGTTTTTTCATTCGAGTCGAACTAAAGTCGAGTATTTCTAAAAGCTCCCGAGTTCGAGTATAGGCTTATTCATAATTTGAAAATGTGAAAAAGTATATTAAAACACATGTTCTTAAGATTTGAATGACTCTCATTTTTATAAATAGTAAATACTTTTGAAAAAAAAGTTAAAGAAAGGAAATATTGGTTTTTAAATTAGAAATAACACTTAAAAAACAATTTTTAAAATAAAACAACACTCAAATAAAATTCAAATAAAAAAACAAATAATCAAAATGGTTTCAACACTCATTTCTTTAAAGACATTAAAATTAAACTAACAATTATAAAACAAAGTTAATAAGCAGGAATAATTGCATGATGGCTTGGAAATGTATTTATATGTTATAACAAGACAGTGTAGAAATAGTGTAGAGTGATGTCAAGTACGATTTTTCACATATATTAATGTTGTTAATAATACTAATATTAACAACAACAAAATTGTTTTTTTTTTTGATAATTTTCTATAAGAAAATTGGAATTTTTTTATTAAAATATTATATTCTTGAAAAAATTAATAATACTAGGCCATCAACATATCAAGGTCAACAATATATAGAAAATAAATAAAACAGTCATATAGGGTTCTTGTATAAACTTAAAATTTGACTGTCAGAAGTGACAGCTGCTAAACACATGGTTTTGCAGATCATATGGTCCTGCGTAGGGATACATAATTTGTTCTGGTTACTTTTCAGAGCTGTCAGATGTCAGCTGTGAGCTGTCAGTCAGCACCAAAGAAGTGGTATGAGCACTGTAAGTGATAGTGAAGTAAACGAAACTGGAAGGATAGTTAGGTTAGGCCTAGAAATAGGAACAAACACACTTCTCTCTTCATGTCTTCACTTTTACACTTTCCACTTCTTCAAAAATTTCACAGTTGCACATTAGTTTGAATTCTCGGGAATATTACTTTTTCATTAATGTATTTTCATATAAAAATAAATATTTTCGAAAATTCAAAACAATGTGCAACTGTGGAAGTTTGAAAAGTGGGAAGTGTAAAAGTGCAAGAAAAAATAGAAAACTTAGTTTGTTTATATCTAGACCTAACCTAACTATCCTTTAAGGTCGGCTTCCTTCACTATCACTTTACATTATTGTAGAGTGTTTCTACACTGTCTTGATTAAAAGTTAATACAATTGACGTTTTAATAAGCTAGTATTTCCCCAAAATATGCTTCAGTAACTTAAGTTACCATATAAGAATCATAAACAATTAAAAATTTGAACTGTTTCGTATTCTAGCAAACAATATAAAATAGTAAGTGCTTTTTTAATATAAATGTGGTAAGTTTGGTAAAATATGTAATGAAATAAATAAGAGCAACATTGATTTTAAACAGGTTAGCCCATATTTCTATAACTAAATAGTAAATAAAATAGAGCTAGTTTTGTAGCTAAACATATTAATTAATACTAGTTTTAAATATCTTAAGTTTGAAAACATTTAATATAATATATTTTTGATATTACATTTTTAATTTAACATAAATTATTATTTTAGAAAAGGACCAGGTAAAAATAGTATTATAAATTATTTAGTAATCTTCTCAGCTATTTTTATTTTCATTGCTTTTTCATGGCAATACAAGTAAACAACTTCAATCAAGTATAATTCAAAATGGATGACAATATTGAATAAATTTAGCAGTCAAAAGTGGTTTTAAAGCTCTATTACATTATTAATGTGAAAATTGAAATTCATTTTTAACAATTTGTTAAGTAACCGAATGATTTATAAGTGAAAATACTGATATTATCTCAATTAAATAGACTATGCTTACTATTGCGTTTTAAAAATTGATTATTAAGTACATCAAGTGGGAGCTCGAAAATGACGAGCCTACAAAACTTTCGATCTCAATTTCAAGCATGTAGCTTAAGCTCGAGATCGAGATCAAGATATAAGAGTACTCGCAGAGCCCTAGTATGTACTTTAGTACTTGATGCTTTTGGGTAGTGCTGCCTTTCTGCACTGAAGTACCACTTGTCAATCGCAAATTTTGGGTCAAACTCTTGTCCAGGGAGAGTCCATTTAGAGAAATTCTGAGCAAATCATCCAGTGTACCAGTCTTGAAAGCGTTCCTGTAAGCCGTCTTGAGTCTGTTATGGCAGCTGAAGCCCCTCTCAAATGAAGCTGTGATCACTGGTAGAACAGCGCAAAATGTGAAAATCTGAAGTAAATTGGGGAATCTTGCTGAACAATTTTCACTATGAATCTTCTCCAGCATCTGATTCAAAGTCAGTGAAGGAAACAAAAGTTTGTATTCTGTCCACTCTGCTAACTGGAGATCCACTTTCTCAATGAACAGACTTGAGTTCAAGTATATGAATAGCTTCTTTATTTCTACTATCCCAAATTGAAGATATTTTTCTTTGGGAGGCCAACCTAAGGTGTCGAAAATATAGATGTACTTACATCCGTTGATATAGATTGCAATCTTGGTTTGAAAGCATGCACTTTCCAAGGCACTTACACATGCTGGTTTGAGACAAGAATCTGGGCCTTTATGGTTTGGCCGTGATTTAAACACATTTTAAAATACAAAATAAGTCGCTAAACTCAAATGTTTGGTCACCAATGGCAACCTAGTGACTGGAAATTTCGCTCCTTGCATAAATTCACTTGCAAATAATCATGGGTGAAATGTAGGTTTCCCATTTCACAGTGATGAGTTTAACAGTCGGAGGCTAAATGTTGTGTCTATTGTAGCTATAAGTTAGTTTATAAGTCGTATGCAGATATAATCAATTTGTTTAGAAAGTGTACGTTAAATATCACAAATAAATAACTTGCAAATAATTGTTGTATTAATTATGTTTTAGTTACCTTTTATTTCTTAGTTAAAAATATAATATAAGATATCTAATTTTTACAACAATAATTTACTGTCATGTTTAAAAAATGGGGGATGAAGGAATTTCCAGGACAACCTAGTTTATTCCAGGAAAAGTTAGGAAAAATGAGAAATTCCATAAAATTTCCACGCCTGGAAGAACTATGTTAAAATTCCAGGTTTTCCATGATGTATAGGAACCTGGTTTTTCTTCCAATTGAAGATTTTTTATTTGGGAGGCCAACCCAAGGTGTCAAAAATATTAACATACTTAATGTTTAGAAATAATGAGAATGAGAGATTTTTAGAGAAACATAACACCGACCATCCTTTCAATGGAAAATCAGACTAGGCGTGCTTGACATTTAGTCTATGTGGCCAACCACGAGGGTTATATAAAGGGCATAAAGTAAACACCGGAAGACCAGATTTTGATTATATCATGATTTAAAGTTATTTCTAAAAGGTCAAATATAATAAATATAAAGGTTAAGTGTTTATAAAAGATATTGAGAACAGTGATGTGAACCAGTTGCTCACCCACAAATAGAACTAGTGGTGTTTAGGCAGTACTTTAAGTGCATGTAAATGATAACCCCTTGATCCAGTCAATAAGTAGAGTTGTCAAAAACAAATGTTTTCAACAGTACTAAACTACCTATTTTAAAATATATACAGAATGAGACTTTTAAATTGACATTCAAAAAAATAAATGAATGTGAATATTTATATGCAAACATATTAACAAATCGGCTATGACAACACACATCATACGACCCTAAAATTTTGAAGATGTTCTACATGAAAAATAAAAGGTCTCGAATATACCTCCAGATAAAAACTTAACAAATTTGGCACAATTTTATTAAGCCTTCTGAATGCTTTTTAAAGCGCTGACACTCCTAAAATTTTCATATTTTCTTATAAGTCATAGATAGATCAGCCTTGAACACACCAAACCTTTTTGAAGAATGCACCCAAAATAAATAAACTATTGCTCCAGTTTAAAAATAGAGTTTAATTTTCTTCGTGTGCTGACATCAACAGTTCCTGAATATCCATCATGAGCATAGTGGTATTAGATGAAAAAATTTTAAATGAAGAGAAAAAGTTGCCATTAAATTCCAGGACACCCATGACAGATATTCAAGAAATGTTGATATTATCACATGAAAGTTATTAAACGCTATGCTTATTTATTTTGGCCAAAAAAATGTTTAGCTATAAAAACTGTGAAATCACAGGCCATTTCTCATGTTCCCTACATCCCCACCTTAAAGACTGTTTCATAAAGTAATATTTAAATTTTTGATCTTGAAATATGTTTGCTTTTCTTGTCCTGTGCACATTTTTAAACGTTACTCTTTGTTATTAAAATTGGTTTCTTATAAATTCTGCCTTCTTCATCCCTCCAGTAGAGTAATTAAATAGAACATATGAGATGCCACCAAAAAAAAAGTTAAAGAAAAGGTGGTCCTACTCACCTTTAAATTTAAATGTTCTTGAATAAATGGAAATGTCATTGGTGGTGGTTGAATCAATTGCTGCTGGTAGTTCTTCAAAGATTCTTTAAATTCTGACTTTATTGGAAGGCCAATTTCAGTCTGAAATAAAATAAGAAACTATTCACTACATACGATATATTTACATCTTTGAATGGATAAAAATGTGAATCAAACTAAAAAACAGGCTATAAATGTTTAAATAAATATATAATATAATGTAATGATAGCAAATTAAAACTAAAGAATTACACTAAAAATTATCATTGATAAATATTTAGACAAGTAACATCAGGTATATACGTTATAACATAACTTGTGGTACCGGTATGCATGCATACCCACATCGTTACATAAACATTATTTTAGTGTAAACAAAAAAAGTGCTCTCTTGAACCAAATCATTAGTTAAGACTGACAAGAAATAGTTAAGTGTTATTTCTGTCATGAGTCATCACCAGAGCCCATAATTTGATGACATGTTAACTTCTTTTTTAACATGCTCATACTTACATAAACTCTGTCCATGCATGATCCCTTGGCTGTTAAGATGTTTTTTATGTTATTTTTTGTCATTATAGAACTTTAGGTTATATTTTACTTGTCCGTGTCAATTTTATACATTATGTAGAATAAGTATATTTTTAAATGATATAGACCAGTAAACCCTTGCAAAACTTTCGCAAATTCAACCCTTCTCCCCTACCAAAAAAAAATTAGTCTTTTGTTGGGTTGTTGAAATTAAGTACTCAGCAAAGTGTATACACAAAATATCAAAGAAAGTTTATTTTCGGTAATTGATACAAAAATATTGTTAGATTTTTCTTTTAACTTGGATTTTAAACAAATAATGTGTTTTAACGTTAACCGAGTATGCTATGTCAAAAGTCGGTAAAAATTCATATCCACTGATACCTTATTCATCGCTGTAGGCTTTGTATTAGCTGAGAAAAAGGGATGTTGACAACATAAATAATATATAGGATGTTTGTAAATGTGTAAATACTAAACAGAAGGGTTTTTACTACATAGTTGTCGGAATGAGAAGATAGTGTAAGCTTTAATTGAACTTTGTACGCAGAAAAGTAGGTTATTTATTACTCAAGACCTTGATGGGGTAAAATATGAAATCATTATGCTGTCCAATGTTTCAGGAGAAAAATATTATTATTATTATTATTATTATTACCGTGTCTTACTACCTGTTCGGGTTATACACACTTATGCTAATGTGTAATGGTAGGGTGATAGTGAGATGAAATGGAGGACCTACAGTTTAACGTGGAATCCAAACCACGGTGGAGGCCTGGCATTCCTCACATTCACAAGATGTCTTGTCAGAGGTGAAGGAAGGGTTTGGTAATCAGATAAATCTATGCCGGGACCGAGGATCGAACCCCGGCCGCCAGCATAGAAGTCTGACACCTTACCCCTAGACCGCCAGGTCTCCCAGGAGAAAAATAAAAAGAAGGGATAAGTCATATATTCAAATCAACATGCTTACTTAGTTCTTTTCTATTTTTCTTCAAAGACAATGCCTACTATTTAAAGCTAGCAATTAAATTTCACAAAATCACAAACATTCAAGTTTTTTCTAAAGTTGTTTTTGGTTAATTTTCCAGTTTTTTGCATTTATTTATATTCATTAAAATCTCCTGTTTTGTCCTAGCTATCCCAGTTTTCAAGGCATGTGCAACCCTGTATTAGCACAGTGAAGGCATATTTTTGTTGTTGACCATAAACAAGTTTAAGTTAATGCAAAGAAGTTAAGAGTTTTGTCTGATCTTACCAAAGTAGCAATTATTGTTAACTTTTATTATTTTATACAGGTTAATCATTATTTTATACTATATAAAATATGAGAGTAAGTTACTACAGATATTTATGATTTGTGTTTTGTATATGTGTACCCAAAATTGTTGTAATCAAGGTTGCCACTATATGTTTTGATACAAAATTACATGTGTTATCCAGTTTTTTAGAATGAATTTCCATTTTACCAGAATATTTAGAGTGAAATATATAGAAATTTTAATTTATTCTTTAAAAATCCGACTAATGTGAAGTTACATCATTGGTGTTTATAGGAGGATGATTTGACCTTGATGGGGAAATGAATGTATGCAGTTGTTACACAGTCCAATGTTTCTGGGTAAAAACGAGTGTTGGGGGGATATAAGAAATGTGTTTGAATCAATATACTTAGTTTTTCTGTTCACTCTTTCTTCCATGCAAAGGCCAATTTGTTAAATCTTCAATCTCAGAGTAGACTAAACTGCCAATGATAGGGAGATCAAGGTTCAAATCTAGGTCAGGTGCACTGAGGGTGGATTTCCTAAATTGTTTTCCGCTCTCCCTTTACACAAATGCGGGTAAACTTCCTTTAAATATAACTGTCCCTATCCCTAAAACCATAGGTGTAATTAGTACACAAGTGTATAACCCGAACAGATAGTATAGGCTGCGGTGCTAAAGAAAAGTTAGAGCTTTAAGTTAACTATTCAAAAATTATTAAATAACTGTGAAATTCCCTGCGGACCCGCCTCGGTGGCGTAGTTGGCTAACGCACTTGTCGTGTTGAGCTCGACTGCTGAGGAAGGGGAGATAGAGGTTCGAATCTCGGTCGGGTTAACTGGGGGTGGTTTTTCCTAAATGGTTTTCCACTCTCCCTCCACGCAAATGCAGGTTCACTTCCTCTAATTCAACCTTCCTAATTCCTAGTCCATTAGAGTAATTAGTACTTAAAGCGTATAACCCGAACGGGTAGTAAGACGCGGTGCTAATTATTATATTATTATTATTATAAAGGTGACCTGGTGGTCTAGGGGTAAGGTGTCAGACTTCTACGCTGGCGGCCGGGGCTCAATCCCCAGGTCCCGGCAAAGATTTATCTGATTATCAAACCCATCCTTCACCTCTGACAAGACATCTTGTGAATGTGAGGAATGCCAGGTCTCCACCGTGGTTCGGATTCCACGTTAAACTAGTAGGTCCTTCATTTCATCTAACAATCACCCTATCATTGCACATTAGTGTAAGTGCGTATAACCCGAACGGGTAGTAAGACGTGGTGCTAATAATAATAATAATAATAATAATAATAATAATAATAATAATAATATAAATTCCCTGCGTTTATATGGGTTTTTTACAGACTTAAAAATTCCATATGTTTTACCAGTTCTTTCGGTTTTTCATGTGTGGGACAACTTTGTGTAATGATACCCCACATATTTCAGTGGAATAAATAAACATTTAGGTATAATTGAAAAAATTAACATTTCCATAAAAAGATTCAATGCTCATTCAAAAATATCCATACTGCGGTGAAATTTTTTTTTTTAACCAAATAAACGAGAAAAACGTTTTATATTTATTTGTGGTCACCTAATCTCTTCTTTTTTTTAACTAAACAAGTTTATGAAAAACCACTTTTGAACTATAGCACCATGGCTTCATTGGTGCACACTGACAGCTGCTAAACACATGTTTTTTCAGATCATATGGTTCGGCGTATGGATACATAATTTGGTCTGGTAACTTTTCAAAGCTGTCAGTCAGTACCAAAGAAGCTCATGGGGCTACGTACATTCCCATATAAGAATAAAGAGAATCAGATGCAATTTCTTACCTCAGTTTCTAGCTTAACTTCATGATGAAAATCATATTCCATATCCTCCTCTGGTTCAATCTTTACAACAGGTTTTCTTTCTGCCATCTTGTTTTGGTAAAGATAACTAGATTTGCAGGTTTACCTAGGATATAGATGGGTGTAATCTGTTGAGAATCCTAAAAGTGGATAATTTGTTCAAATTTGGACTAATACATCAAAAATCAACAATAGTTTAAAAATATTCAAAATACGAGGCATGTTTTTTAAAGTACCGTTTTGACATTAAAAACACACAAGTGTGCTTTTTTTATCAATTTTATTTTTACATTAAAGCCTGTACTTTAATCTACTTTTCAACATAATTTCCACCAATATTAAGGCACTTGTCATATCGTACTACCAGGTTTTGAATTCCATCCTCATAGAAATCTGCCGCCTGATTTTAACACCCCTGCAACACGGCCGTTGTGAGGTCGTCATCATCATAGTTGTGGCACTGACCACCAAGATGCTTTTTTTTTAAATGTAGGAACAAGTGTATGGAGAAAACATTATGAGCAAAGGAACAGTAAAAAAATTAATTAGAGCATTTAAACAGTTGTAAAATATGAGTATAAAATTATAAGGTTCCATGAGTCTGGTACTATAGTACCGGAACATGTCGTAATAACGTAATCCAGCATCTTCCCAGTTCTGGATATCATAAAGGAGTAATGGTACAAGGAAAGAGATAAGACTTAGATTATTCCACATCACTTAATTTCTTCATTAATTGTGTTTGGCAGATGATAACCTTAAAATTGAATTATTTTATTTTACAAAAGAGTTGAAATTAAAACATTGCTTTGTACCATAACATATTGTATATCTTAAAGTTTTGTAACAACATTTTAACATGTCAACATATCTTTTAGACATGTCATCAACTTGTGTATGGTCTAGTTGGTGATGCATTAATTGTAATTGTTCATATCTGACAATATGTTTTTCCACCAGAAGTAAATTCTAACTAAGGTTAACATTTTTACTTGTAATCTCACTTAATCATCTATCAATTCACAACTGTTTAATCAATGAATTTCATTTTTATATAAATTTATAGAGCAATATAAGTTTTAGCTTTCAATTATAACCACTCCTTACTTTCAACTTTTTTATAATGTTTTCTAAAATGTAATACTATTTTTACTTGAGTTTTATTATTATTTATTATTATTATTATTAGCAACGCATCTTACTAACCGTTCGGGTTATACACACGCTAATGTGTAATGGTAGGATGATTAAGAGATGAAATGGAGGACCTAGATTAACATGGAATCCAAACCACAGTGGAGGCCTGGCATTCCACACATTCACAAGTTGTGATTAATACTCATCTTGTCAGAGGTGAAGAAAGGGTTGCGCAATCAGATAAATTTGTGCCAGGAACAATGATTAAACCCCAGACCCACGAATTTTATATTTTGTAGTTTTAGTGTTTTGAGGGCTCAGTGGATCAACATCAATATTTGTTACAAAAATTCTTAAAATAGTAGGTCTTTCATGTGTGATCTTAGTTTTGATTTTATACATTTTAAATGTGTACTCCAAAATATGGTAATAATTTGTTTTGAAGTTTTAATTTGAGAATATTTATCAGAAAGACTTGGATAAAATAAACTTTTTTTTTAATAGTTGGGTTGTAAATCTGTAACTTCTAACTTTAAATATGCTGGTACTTCTGACAATTCAATAATTAAAAGAGGGTTTTTAGCCTAATTTAAAATCGTTTAGACTGGTAAAAACTATTATACAATTGATAAAATATTATTTTTAAGCTTAAAAAATATATCTGAATTGAAATGAGGTAATGAATAATATCAATCTCTCATACATAACAGTAAGAATTATAATATTGGTATTCAATTATCAGTTATAGTTAATTACCTGTGGTTAACACATTATTTCTATATCATAAAGAACATTTACTAACAAACGAATAAACAAGTTTGTTTTTAAATTCAAACACGGATCAAAATGTATAGTTAATTAGCTGAACTAGTTCATCTAATTGCGAACTAGTTCAACAGTACAACAAGCTGTAGAGTATCAACTCACATAAACTAATAAGCAGAAAGAAGATTGTATGTTATTTCCCTTGCTAATTAAAGTTTAAATTAATTACAGAAATTATGAAAATAATTCACCAATATTTTTCATAAAATTTAAATTGTAAACAATTAATATGTTACCTAACAAATGATTTCAAACATAACCTATTTTATTAAATATTTTAGGCATAGTAAATATATTCAGCTGTTTGATAAGATGTATATTAATGCCTAGATCAGCTGAGTGTTGATTTTGTTGGTCAGTTCACTCAGTTGGCCTCACTGTGTACCATACTTTTATTTTTTGTTTTAACATAGGGTGTATTTACTTATAACCTTAATGTATAATTCATTCATAGCAAGTAATTTATGTAAATGAAATGTCTTGAGAATGCTGATTATATCTTAAAGTTAATTTGTATGTGATAATAAAACACAGCAAAGCTAGCTACTATCCTACATGAGAGCACGAAAGTGAGTGGTGCTATTGGCGCTGTACGAAACAGATAAACGAGTGAATTGACTCGATAGTCCTGTGCTATTAAACAGTCTTTTGACTTTTCTATGGTCCTGTGTGGGCAAACACAAAAAGCAAGGTACATGAATTCAAATCAGGAGCAACAGTGATGTCAAAGAAACGTTTACTCGATACATTGTTAATAAACGCAATGATCTGAATCATATACCATCTACCTGGAAAGTGAGTTTATATGAAGGAAAAGACATAACACATTAGATAATTAAAAAGGAATAATAATTTCCTTTATTCCATACACCTCCATTGTTTGGATTTGTAAATCTGATAAGATATTAAACTCATTGTTCAATGTATAAATAATGTATTATATTCTTGAAAAAATTAATTTAGTAACATCAACACTTTCAGAGAGCTAGATCTACTAACCATCCCTAAACATTCAGTTATAGTAGTTTTTATTTTTAAACTAACAAAGCACAACTTTACTTTTTACTTCAATGACCAAGCCTCCACTGTGGTTCGGATTCCACGTTAAACTGTAGGTCCTCCATTTCATCTCACAATCACCTTACCATTACACATTAGCGTAAGTGCGTATAACCCAAACGGGTAATAAATAAGACGCGTTGCTAATAATAATAATAATAATAATAATAATAATAATAATACTTCAATGATTCAGAAAATTCTGACAATTCTAATCACAAAACCATATGTAATTATTTCCAAATAAAAATAATAAACACTGCTTGTGAATGTTAGAACAGAAATTGTTAAGTAAAACCATGCCTTTCTCTGAAAATTCTGATCTAGAGTTGTGTCTCTCGTCATGCACGGCTTGCGCGATAATAACTGAATCTATTATTTGATCACGTCAACGGTTTGAATTCGGCCATGCCACCCACCGCACCTGTTCGTCTTAATGTAGGATACTTTCATGCCAATAGAGGATTTGATATTTTTCCTTCAAATCACTTGCTTTCGTTTGCTAAATTAAGATAGCGACTAAATTGTAACTCCCAATCTTAACAGCCCCAATTAATGAAAAGGGGTACATGAAATATACTAGTGCCATTTAGTAGCCTTTCAAAAGACAAAAAAAAAAAAGTATAACAATTAATATAATAATTTTGATCCGAAAAGGTAATTTTGAATATATATATATTAAATTATAAGCTGAAAGAGAACTATAACAACGTGAAGTTACTTACTTAAGCTATTCAACTGTAGTATCAAGAGTAGACATACAGTATAACTAGGTCAATATAGGCTAGTCCTTAAAAGTTGCAACGTGATTGCACAGACAGATAAAAGGGAAGAGAAATGGAGAGCTGGGTTGGGTAAATGAAGGGAAACCTGGCACATGCACAGAACGAGTAGAACATTCAACGTCCTCCTAGAAGGTCCTGGACGTGGCAGCTTCTCGATTTCTGACCATTCGCTAAATCTTGGAACTATGCACTCGTAGAGTCCGAATACGTCACTAAGCACGACCCGCCACAATAGCCCAGCTTGGCGTACTCCTCAGTCGAATAGGAACATTGAAATGAGACAAGTCTCTTCCGGCTTATTGACGTGATTACATTTATTTTGTAATTATATTTGTAGCGTAACAACATACGCTACAAAATCAAAGTTTTAAACAACTTCCTCCCCTTGGTGGTGGACCTTTAATCATTCAATTTTATGTTATTATGAAACTTTTCAATCTGAAAAGATTGTAAAACTGATGACGTTTCAATGAGTTCAAGCGATGTGATTGAAACATACCTTTGTACAAAATATGTAAACAAAAGAAAGCGCATTTTTTAAATATCGAGTCCATCGTGCAACATGATTTGATGTTTTCGATTACCATTAATCTTTAATTCGTTTGCGACCAAGTTGATTGGTCAAAAGTTGCAAAAAATATCGTTTTTATAGATAAGGTTATAGCGTGTTTATCTTCAAAGTAAGATATCCCGTAATAAACCCATAGACACTTTAACATTAATTGCATGCGCTTTTATTTTTTAAACTCTTCAAATTTTCTCTTTTTCACATATTATTTAATAGCTTATTAAATTTAATAACTTGTTTTTAATTTTTTATTATGTAATATAAGCTAGTTTAGTTCTTTTTCAGAATGTTGGGGGTATCCACGCAAACTCAACTTCCAAGTATGTTTTTTATACAGATTCAAAAATAACAACAACATTCTGTTTTATTCAATTTCTGAGTCGAAAAGCTACATTTTTCAATTAGGTGGAAAGAAATTGATGCAAAATGAGTTGAACTTCTGATCACTAGCTAGGTGGGCATTTATGCTACCAATATAGCTAAGATTATACTTAAATTCACGAGTAATTTAATTCGATGTATTTCACTTTAGCATAGCTATGTTTACCTGTATTTAGAATGGTTTAATTAAAGGACTCTATTGTGCATCCAAAGCAATTATATATATATATATATATATATATATATATATATATATAT
>CABFVX010001073.1:70741-136579 GCA_902151425.1 Timema shepardi
ATATATATATATATATATATATATATATATATATATATATATATTTTGTTTGTTTGTATATTTTGTACAGTGGCGCTTTTCTTCCTCCAACAAAATGGTTTTCAGAAACCTGCAATTGAAGGGGAATAAGCACGTCCATCTGGTTTTATGTTACTATAATCGATTATTGTATTTTATCATTGCCACACGTAGATCTGGAAAGATGGACCAATAATTTCTCCAGTTTGGGATACCGGGTAACCCATTAACCCTTTGAAGCATAGTGGTTTTCTCTGGTAACCACTTTTTATTTAATTATTGGACACCATTGATCTCTATAATATAACTGGATAATTTTCAAATTATCATCCGCATACGATTGTGGAAAAGAGAAAGAATCTTTCAGTTATCTCTTTCTCTCTTACATCCATACAAAACAATGCGGCATTTTGACATCATTCATTAATTTGATTTAATATATGATATACATCAATGTGTGATTAGTTAACTGAAATAAATATGTTAGTAAAGGCCTTTAAGAGAATAACAACGTACGAAACTGGTGATTTTTTTCTTTAAATAAGTTGATGTTGCCTAACATATACGATGATTTTTGAAGGAAGCTCGCTTGGAAGGGTTCATCTCGTACCAAACTTAACCTATAGTAGTGTTTAGGTAGAATAAAAGACCTTTCAGAAGGAAATTTCAACTTCCGTTCTAAATTGCAAATATAAACATAACCTTATTATATAGCCCAATACTACTGTCAAAATGTCAACTTTATACTTCAAAAGAAGCTAGTTTTGTTGTTGTACCAATAAGGACCATTTTTTTAAAAATCGATAATCAATCTAGAATAAAAGTTATTTTGCTTTAAAATACAATGATATGAGGTTTAAAAATAATTATGAAAGTGGGTACAAGAAAATAATATGTTGGTTACACTGGAGAACAGCTGGTGTTTTAATAACAGATCAAAGTTTATTTGTGTATTACTTTACAGCATTATCGTAGGTCATTTCTTCAAACATGATGGATCAAGACCTTAATGACCTCCAAGGAAGAAGGCATTGTTGAAACTCCTCCAAACCAGTCGAGGAAGAAGAAAAAACTTCCAGAAACATGGAAAAGGAACATTGAAAAGAAGGCCAGGTATGTGAACAAACTTCATATGGTTATCATTGTACTTTTACTTTGAACACTTAAATAAAGAGTATAGTATGTAATTCACTATCATTTTTTCCAGACACCATCCAAAAGGATTTCCAAAGATGCCCACATGTGATCATAGAGGTAAAAGGCGATATAAGTGCGGCCAGCTTTCTATGCAACACATCAGAAAAATCCACTTTAAATATTACAAGGATGCAGACTTACAATCTAAAAATAACTTTATTTTACAACATACATCAGTTTCATCTGCAAAACGGAGTCGCCTTCACGAAGGTAGAAACTCCAGAAGAAAGGTGAATCCTACTTTCTTCTTACCCAAGCAAAGCAAGATGATAAGGTAAATGTTAAAGTATGTTGATCTGCATTTTTAACAATTCTTCTAGAGAGCCTCAATTGTATTCAGAAACTCTGCCACAAATACCTTGAATTAGGGATAACTCCCCTTGAAACCCGTGAAGGTCCTTGGAAGCAAGTAATCTATGAAAAGAAAAGGGATGCTGTCAAAAAGTGTATAAAGACATTAAAACCAATACAAAAGCACTACTAAAAGGGAAGAAAAATATTACTATACGGCATTACTTACCAAGCGAACTTAGTGTAGATAAAATGTGAAAGATGTACATGGAAGAAAATCCCTCTGAAGATCTACAGGTCCTGTATGAGTTCTTTCGAAATACTTTCAATGAAAACTTTAATATTGGATTTGATGCGCCCTACACTAACAAATGTTCAACATGCACAAGGTTTGAGTACCAAATAGCTAACGAGAATGACAATAATAAAAAAGAAGATTTAAGCATAGAGTTCAAAAACCACAAAATTCATGCTGAAAGGTTTTATGAAATAATGCGAAAAAAGAACGATGATAAACTGGTAACAAACTATGACTGCCAGAATAATCTTTTACTCCCTAAAATATCAGACCAAGCCGCTTATTATAAACGTCAACTATACCTTTACAATTTTACGATATGTGAATGAGTATCAACATCTTCCCAAAACAAGACCAACACGTTTACCTACCTTTGGACTGAAAACAAGTTTGCCAAAGGATCCAACCAAATATCCTCAGCTGTTAATCACAGGCTCACACAATGCGAACTGGATGGTGTCACCACATTCAAACTTTTCTCTGATGGCTGTGGTGGCCAAAATAAGAACAAAGCCATGATTGAAATGTTGTTACGATGGTTATTACTGGAAGCTCCTATTAGTGAAAAGAAAATCATCTTGTACTTTCCTATCGCGGGACACTCATTCATTTCACCGGATAGTCTTTGGTAACCTGGAACGATAGTTTCGAGCAAAGAGTGTTATTGACAATCAGGATGGGTATATTGAAGTGATTACGGAACACTGTACAATAAAACATTTTGGAGAAGGGTTCCCTGTTCAGGACTGGAAAATATATGGAGATAAAGTTTTTAAACAACCGTGTCAATGGCACGTTGAATATCATAAATCAAATAAGATTGTTTTTTCAAGGTTAACGACTAGGAAACTTGTTCTATTTCAAGGAGAACCTGTTTATGGGTTTGAATGTAGTGAACCAAATTCCCTGGTCAAGAAGGGTTAAACATTCTCAAATGCAAGGATTCCAGAAGTTCCAAGAGGTGTCCCAATCAAGCTTGCTAAAGTAAATGATGTGCGCTCTTTGCTAGTTCTATACTATGGAGAGCAGTGGCAAGACGATCCCAAACTCAACTTTTACACCGAGGTTTTTCTTCAACTGGATTCACTACAGCCTAGTTAGGAAGATATCCTGTGTGCTTTGGAAATTAACCTTGTAGCGTGTCAATCATTTAAAGTTGATACCTAGACAATTAGGCTACGTAAAAATACGAAGTTATAATATTGTCAGAATCCAAAGAAGAGGATTAGATTTGAAATATTTAATAATAATATCCTACAAAACCTACTGTTAACGACTGGATGGACTCGGATATGATCCACGTGCTCTCAATAGAAAATACTACAAGTCAATTTAATAATACAAATCTGCTTAAAAATACTAAACTTACAATAGTGAAATCCAAAGAAGATAAATAAAGCTAATACATTCAGGAATAATATGCTTCAAAACTTACCATGGCTGGATGGGATCGAATAACGCCAACATGCCTTCTAGCAAAATATTGTACACGAATGGCGTAGGGTGCTTCCTAAATACGTCCACTTACTACTTCTTCTGTCGTAGAAAAGAACTAAATCTAAGTTAGGCTTGCTCCCACGTCCCTCGAGCACCACTGTCGTGGTGGCATGTCCTCGAACCTCACCTTTTACACAACCCGAAAGCTCCTATCATCAACTATGCTATCACATCTTTTCTCTATTTCTTTTTGTTCCGTTCTAGTCAAAAAATGGTATAAAATTGGTACCCTCAGATTTACAAATTATTATTCTATCACATCACGTCGTTGAAGGAGGAACTTCTCTCCACGAAGGGACCGGTGTCCATGTAGTATATGGCGTTGTTCTCACCGCCACGCCACTGAGGAAAACATCTCTTCACGAAGGAACCGGTGGCCCTGGAGTATTGGGCGTGTTGCTCACCACCGCGCCTCCGAGGAAAAACTCTCTTCACGAAGGGACCGGTGGACATGCAGTATTGGGCGTGGTACTCACCGCAGCGCCTCTGAGGAAAACCTCTCTTCACGAAAGGACTGGTGGCCATGCAATATTGGGTGTGGTACTCATCGCAGTGCCTCCAAGGTAAATCTCTCTTCACGAAGGAACTAGTGGCCATGATGTGTTAGACGTGGTTCCCATCGCCGCGCCACCAAGGAATATCCTCTCCGATTTCTTAAGTATAGAGGCGACGTCCATCTAACTAATCAAAGAGCACTCCAGTCGTAAATTAATGACGCACGTTATAAGGTAAGACAAGAGATGACAGAAAAATTAATTAATATGAATTATGTAAGAAGAGCAAACAATTAATAAAATAATTAATTCACTCAGGAAGATTGAAAGAAGTTTATGTTTTTATCTATTATTTTTAATAGATAAAGAAAATGCAAAATATTAATATTAAGTTTTGGGACAGCAAAGACACAGGTTGTTGATTTTACGAAGTTTATTGAACAAATTAATAACTTTTGTTTGTCTATGTCGGTAAATAACAAAGGTAAATAACAAATATTCGACACGTCATTAAATTCTTGTCTATCTATGTTGTGTCTGATATTTTACTTAAACTTAAAAAATATAACAATAAAGAATTCAAGTTGTTCTTATAATAAATAACAATGCATAACAAAAGATAAATTTTTTGTTCAATAAACTTCGTAAAATCAACAACCTGTGTCTTTGCTGTCCCAAAACTTAATAGGTTATGGGCCTAGGACAGTGCTGTAAGACAACGTGGACTAAAGCAAAGACAAGGAAAAGCAAATAATTTGCAAGCCGAAAGCAACAAGTCGAAGCCGCAAGACGTGAGCAGTAAGCCGTAAGTAGTAAGCCAAAAGTAGCAAGTCGTACGCCGCAAGCAGCAAGCCATCACACGTTGACAGCAAGCAACAAGCCGTGAAATTTTTCGAGCAACACGTCATTTTATGTTTCATATTTACTTATTATAATTTGAACAGTATTATAACGTCAAGTCAAATTGTATTGAAAATTTTGAAAGACTTAATTAACGTCTAGTCAAGTTAAATTAATTACATTGATAAATTTGTATTAAAATCAGTCAGTATGGACACTGTAAGATCTCATTTAGAAACTTTAAGTGAAGATGCTCAAGGAAAAGTCAATTTTGTATCTTGGAGATTTAAATTAATTCTAACATTAAAGTCCAAAGGTTTATATAATATTGTAAGTGGTCTCACTGTAAAGCCAGCAGGTGGCGCTAATGATGAGCAAGATATAGAGTGGGTCAACAAGGACCTTGAGGCTCAGACTTTAATAGGCCTAAATGTTAGTAGTAATATTGCGATCAAAATTGCAAATTGTACAACGTCAAGACAAATGTTAGAGAAATTGACAAGTTTGTATGGTACTGTGACAGATGTCACTGTAGAAGGTCTGCAGAGAAAATTTTTCAGTTTCACTTATGATGAAAACAAGTCAGCCGTGGAAAATTGTATGGAGGTTGTGCAGATTGCCGATGAACTAGCAAGTGAGAATGACCCGATGAGATCTAACTGGATTATCACCAGGATTATCAGCGTACTACCTCAGAAGCTGGCACATTTTAGGACAGCCTGGGATACCGTCACAGGAGCAGATCGAACTGTCGAGAGATTGATTGAACGCTTGAGGATCGAGGATGAGAGAATCAGTTCTGGTGAAAATGCACCGGACCTAACCTCACATAGTGCTCTAGTATCGAAACATCATAAGAAGTCAAATCAGCAACCGGCAAACAAGCAAGAGAAGTCCAAAGTGACTTGCTATAAATGTGGAAAACAAGGACACGTTATTAAATATTGCAGAGGTAAGCCATGTGCGAAATATACTGAGCATTGCAAGAAACTGTATCCGTGCAATACATGCGGAACAAAAGGACATTTCGCAAAAGATTGTCCACAGAGCGATCAGAAGAAAACAACATCAAGTAGCAACAGACCAGCCTTGTTGACAATTGGTTTGTCAAGTGCAGAGATGAAACACGCCAAGCAGAAACAATATAAACGTAACGTCTGGATTCAGGACTGTGGTGCATCGCAGCATATGACTTCACATAGAGAATGGTTTTCACACCTGACGCATCTTGAAGAACCTGTTACCATTGTTATTGGAGATGCAACTGAATTGGAGGGCGTTGCCATCGGAGATATTGATGTTGAGGCATATGATGGAAACAACTGGAACCCAGTGAGTCTGAAAGATGTACTTTATGTTCCCAAGCTGGACTACAATCTTTTCTCAGTAGGACAGATCTTGGACAAGGGGTACATTCAAATGGCAGACAAAAATACTTCTAGAATTACTACTTCAGATGGTCAACACACGAAAGTCATTGCAGAGAGAGAAGGAAATTTGTACAAGATGATGCTACGAAAGGAAGGACAAGGAATCTGTATGATTGCAGACTCTATCAGGATCTGGCACGAACGACTAGCTCACCAGAACGTAAAGTACGTTCGAAACATTTTGAGCAAGAACAATATCAAGTATGTGGATGATTGGCAAGATTATACATGTGAAGGCTGCATCTATGGCAAACAGCACAGGGTCTCACATCCAATCAACACGAAAGTATCCAAAGAACCTCTGGACTTAATCCATGTGGATCTTGGTGAAATGGAAGTTACGTCGATTGGAGGAGCCAAATATTTTCTGTTATTCAAGGATGACTTTTCACATTTTAGAACGGTCTATTTCTTGAAGTCAAAGAATGAAGCAGTCACAAAACTGGATATATTCATGAAGCTGGTGGAAAATCAGTTTGACAGGAAAGTCAAAGCTTTGAGATCAGACAACGGATTGGAAATCAAGAACAAAGAAACAAGGAAACTGCTTGAGGAACTTGGAGTTTTTCACACCTTTACTAATCCATATACGCCAGAACAGAATGGTAGAATCGAGAGGGAGATGAGAACCGTAGTGGAAGCTGCACGTTCAGCTATCCACGCAAATGATTTGAGTAAGACGCTTTGGGCAGAAGCTGTAAACTACGCAGTCTTTACGATCAACCAGACTGGAACGAGTTCAGTACCTGGCAAGAGTCCTGCTGAGCTTTGGTTTGGTCGTAAGATGAATGTGAGCAAGATGAGGATCTTCGGAAGTGAATGTTTTGTACTGAAGCCAAAAAGAAACAAACTAGACAAAAAGTCAGAGAAAGGAATATTCGTAGGATACGATGTAGATTCAACAGGATACAGAGTGTATATACCAAACAGTCGTCGAGTAATTAGTACGGATAATGTTACTTTTAATGAAGCCAAGATGAGAAGCCAGAAGCAGACAGAAGTTGAATCAATTTTCAAGAAGGAAACAACAAATCAAGATGAAGAAGATGATAGAAAAGAGGAATCAGAAGAATCAGATCATGATGATGCGACCAGTAATGCAGAAGAAACACAAGAAGAACAGATTGAAGAGTCAAACGAAGATATTGATGAACAATCAACATCGTCTAGACAAGAAAAGAGAGTATTGAGAAATCGCAAGACACTGAAGAAACCTGCAAGGTTCTCTGATTATGTGATGAGTTACATCAGAGGAGATGAAAATGCAATGATTGGTGAAGTTCAGGACATACCAGTGGATGAGGCATTGAAAGACACAAACTGGTACAATGCAATGAAAGAAGAATATGACTCGCTGATCAGGATGAAGACTTGGGAACTTGTGAAGTGCCCACCGTATGCTAGACCACTCACCTGTCGCTGGGTTTTGAGAGAGAAGACGAATGGAAAATTCAAAGCTCGACTGGTGGCACGTGGATTTGAACAAGAGGAAGGAATTGATTATACTGATACCTTTAGTCCTGTGGCTCGTCACACATCAATTAGATTGCTGTTGAGTCATGCAGCAGCTGAGAAGATGAAAGTAGTGACCTTCGATGTTAAAACGGCATTTCTTCATGGTGACCTGGAGGAGGAGCTATATATGCATCAACCAAAAGGTTTTGAAGACGGATCTGAAAAAGTGTGCAGACTACGGAAAAGTCTGTATGGTCTGAAGCAAGCACCTAGAAAATGGAATGAAAAGATTTCCTCACACTTGGAGAAGATTGGATTCACTAGTACAGATGACGATCCTTGTATATATTATAATGAGAGCAGGACAATCATGATCTCATTATTTGTCGATGATGGTCTAGTTATAGGCAAGAGAGAAGACGCTATTTTCGAAGTCTTGAAGAAGATCAACGAACAATTTGAGATCATGTACGAGAAGAAGATCCAAGACAAGCTATCCTACCTTGGCATGGAATTGAAAATTGAACAGGATGGAATCTTCATAAGTCAGCCAAAGTACACCACAAAAATTCTAAAAAGATTTAATCTTGATCAGTGCAACACAGCTTCAACACCGATCGAAAAAGGGATGGTGACTGACGAAGAAAAACAGAAGAACGACAAACCAGTACCAGTGGGAACCCCCTACAGAGAGGCTCTCGGATCACTACTCTATCTGGCAACAATCTCAAGACCAGATATAAGCTACGCTGTAAATTATCTAAGTCGGTACAGCAACAGACCAATGAAAAGTCATTGGAAAATGATTAGAAGAGTGTTCATGTATCTGAAGAGTACTGTGGACTATGGCATCAAATTCGATGGAGGATCAAGACTAGTGGCCTACACAGACTCTGATCACGGAGGAGACAGAGAGTCAGGAAAGTCAACGAGTGGAGTACTACTCATGAGAGGAGGACCTGTAATTTGGTACTCCAAGAAGCAACCAGTGGTAGCAAATTCTACTGCTGAGGCCGAGTACAGAGCTGCTGTTTCTTCGATAGATGATGTCAGCTGGACAAGAAGAATCTGCACGGAATTGAAAATCCTGAAGACTGATGAACCAACTACCTTGTACGTTGATAATAAGTCAGCAATAACTATGCTGCATAACTCACATGAAGGAAAGACAACCAAGGGTAAAAAGCACATAGAAATTTCGAGAAAATTCATTCAACAGCATATAGGTAAGACTGTACTTCCTGAGCATGTTCAAACCAGAAGTCAGCTTGCAGATATTCTGACTAAACCACTTGCTAAAAGCTCATTTGTAAAACTTCGTAGAGCGATAATTAAGGAGGAGTGTTGAGGTTAATTGTCGCTCGACTATTAATTTATTCATTGTTTTGTTGGTAGACATGTAATGCGAAAATTTATCTTTTGTTATGCATTGTTATTTATTATAAGAACAACTTGAATTCTTTATTGTTATCTTTATTTTAAGTTCAAGTAAAATATCAGACACAACATAGATAGACAAGAATTAAATGACGTGTCGAATATTTGTTATTTACCGGCATAGACAAACAAAAGTTATTAATTTGCTCAATAAACTTCGTAAAATCAACAACCTGTGTCTTTGCTGTCCCAAAATTTAATAATTAACTATCATAAATTATAAAAATATATTCGATATTGTGGCAGTTCATTTTAATTGTATTGCTATTATTCAAATTATTGGCCGTTAATATTAATTGTAGCACAAGTGATTGGAACGAACATAGATAGGTGATAATTTTGAGTACTCTGAAAATTTTGATTAAATAGCTGTTGAAAGTCTATTTATTTCAAAAA
This sequence comes from Timema shepardi, assembly GCA_902151425.1. Lineage (NCBI taxonomy): Eukaryota > Metazoa > Arthropoda > Insecta > Phasmatodea > Timematidae > Timema > Timema shepardi. Next base: position 80,095 of record CABFVX010001073.1, read on the forward strand.
TGAGCTAGAAGTATGAGTCAATTTAAGGTACCACAACTTCTATATTTGAAAGTGCCACACGAGCACATATGGAGGATATTGCATTTATATGTGCCTACAACTAATCTACATATGTTTAGTAATAAGATCTTCTAGAAATTTGGAGAAAACTACCTTTAAAGTTGAATGTCCGTTTTAGATAACGCCATGAATAATCTAATTTAAGGTGCCACAACTTCTATATTTGAAATTGCCACACGAGCACACATGATGTAGATTACATTCATAGGTGCCTACAACTAATCTACATAGGTGTGATACCCGGATCTGTCGGAAATTTGAAGTAAATTATCTTTAAAGTGAAATTTACGTGTTAAATAGCGCTATGAAGACGTTACTTTAAGGTGCCTTAACTTACATATTTAAAATTTCCACAGAAGCACACATGGTGGTGATTGCACTCATAGGTTCCTAAAACTATGCTACATATATATGTTTGTGGTACATGACTATAGTGGAATTATAGATAATTTATCTATCTCTTTCTACACGAAACCAGCTCTGCTGTAAAACTTACCATTACATTATAGGCACCACTAGTAATACATAAGCATTGTGTTTTTTATTAGCTTATACTAAAATAAATATTCAATACATTGGAATGTGATAAGAAAATATAAAATCATATTGAAAATTACGTTACCCACATGTCATAATATCACTGGTTTCTCTCTTTGTTTCTTTATCAGAAGTGTAAGGATTGAGAAATTCCAGAACGTTAATCCTTTCTCTTTGTGGTTATTTTTATAAAGTTTGTTGGTGGAATGTGTCGGAAGATTGGGCAGGTGGCTAGTAAGCTCGCTCACTCCCAATCCCTTCACCCCTTCGCCAACCATCGCTTGACGAGCGACTGCTAAATAGTTTAGTTCTCACAGTTCCCACTCCTAGCTGTAAAGTGGTCAGGGTTTTAGGCCCTTAGTTTTCAACTTTCATTTATAAAATTATATTAGTTTTTCCTTTAGTTTATATATTAATACACTCAAGCTACTGAGAGTACTAAACTGATAAATACCTTGTTCTTTTCCATTCATCTAGGCCTAATTTAATTATCTTTATTACTATCAAATGGTTAATTATAAGAAAGTGTGGGGTTTTATGGTAATTATAAGTTATGTAAATTATAACCAAAGTTGTAAGCAATATATGTGTCAAATTTCAATTAATTAACTTCATTTTCAGGCCTTTAAATTTATAATCTAATAGTTTTTCATTATTTTAAGTCTTTGTGGGAATATTCGAGTCATCCAAATTTATTACTTTTACTATTCATTTTATGCCTCGTGCAATGTATAAATAGCTTTACCCGGAAGCTGGGAGACGCACCTGCTCTTGCACGTGCCGCTTTTCACGGGAGGGGGAGGTTTTGGCGCGGACTACTGGCCAATCAGTGCATTTGGTTTAGCGTCTGTGTTTTACCTTATCTGTGAGGAAAGCGTCAGACGCGGACACAGAGCGATTAGCACGCGAAGGGTAGACGCGGACATTAGCCCAGGAGTACGCGAAGTACCACTAGCCGTTAAGCACGTCAAGAGTTAGGATCACGTACTATTTGTGAACTTATCCTAACGTGTAGAGTCAGTCTCGAGATGGGGGAAAGTAGAGGGAGGCTAGGTGGCTAAATAATATATTTTTCTAAATTAAGCATCTGTGATGAGATCATGTAAAATATGTCTTTAAAATAAACTTCAAATTGAAATGCGACGCTAAATAATAGTCTTATTTTTTGAGCTGTGTACCTCTACCCCCACCATTAATTAATTAACCCCGAGATGATGCTCTACCGAAACTGACTGCCGTGGACGAGACAACGTAAGAAGACGAGGCCATCATCAAACCAGAGATGACCACATGTAGGCGACTGGGTACCAAAATGGCGTCATCAGCGTGGGACTTCTCCACATCAGCTGAGGGCTGACTAGTTACAGAGCGTGCAAAGCTGTTCTTTCCTAGAATAACCTAGGAACGCAGAAACGCATCGAGGTTATTCTATTCTTTCCCTTTCTACTTCTGAATGAATTCGGATTTATTTCTAATTTATCCTAAGCTCATTGCGTTTGATTCTTTAATTTTATTACTTACGCATATTACTTATAATAATCAATCCAAGCAGATAGCTTTTAGTATCTAATTCACAGAGTTAGGTATATTGATGTTAAGAAAATTGTTTAATATTGTAGGCAGTGCTGCAATTTAGTAACGATAGTAAGCATCTATAGTTGATTTTTTTCGTAGTAATGAACGAAGAACGACCAAAGAGTCGTGAATGACAATCACTCCTGACTATTTCAAAGAGTCGTGAATAACAAAAATTCCGGACTCTTTCCAGAACGAATGAATGAGAGCGAAAAAAGTCGTGAATGATGACAACTCTCTAAGTTCAACGAAGAAGGACGGTTGGAAATAGTGAAATAGTGCAGAAGCAATGCGTTGATCGCCAAGACTAGCTAAATCAAACCGAACAGTAAACGAAAACGCAAAGCGAGTAGTCAGAGATAATGATAGCGTATGAGTGAAAAGAAGGGATGTAAAGAAACATCAAATTAATGCACGATGTCTCCCTTATAGTGTCACATGGAAACAAATTATAAATCGTGGGGAAAAGGGGATCGGTGCCTGATTCATCCTTGCAGTAGGGTCTAATATTTAGGGTAATAGATCTATTATTTTCTAACAACTGACGTGCATACGTTTATTTTGTACAAATAATAATATAAATGTGTAGTAATGGCGGTGTGACCACTCGCTCACGAAGTGAGAGTCGTTCGTTCACAGTTTTTGTTCAAAAGTTGTTTAATTTGAATGACTCGTTCACGAGCGACCTATTACTACATGTTATTTGTAATATGTGTAGATATATCATAAAACTATTTTCCATGTTAAGGGATATTATAATATAATTGTAGAAAAAAAGTATGCAGTAGCTTATTTGTTGCGATAATAATTCATTAATTTATTGGAATTTATTTTACCGTTGTTAAAAAGTTTTAATTTTATAGATTAAAAAAAAATAAGACACTGCTATGTGTCTGGTGAGTAGAACCATTAGCGCAGTCTGGATTTTTTTTTGGGTTGTGGGAGGTTAGTTTCACTGACCAATTAAGCGAGATCCTATTCCCATTGGTTTTTCCCACAGAAAATTTAAAAAATTTAAGTACTGTAAAATGCAAATGCATCGAAATAAACACAATAATATCCAAAACAATTAAAATTTCTAAAAATGGAAATTTTTCTGTAATTATTATAACTAGGCCTAATTATTAAGTTTTTATGAGTAAGCTGCTTGCAAATTTTTTTTATTGATGCAAACTGTTAGAATACAAACATGCACGTTTCAATAAATTGTATTTTGGAAATTTGATATATAAAGTTATTTTATGAGCTAAAATCTTTAAAAAATCCAAATAAGCAGCTTTTACTCTTAACTCACAAAATCACTTTTGAAATAATTCACTTTAGTCTTATGTTAATTTTGCTTGGCATCATAGAAAGTTTATTGAGAACTTCATCCTTGTAAATGACACCTCTGGATGTATGTATGTAAATGTGGGCAAGCCTATTAAGTCTGTCTTCACTTGTAGAGTTCCTCATGTATGATTTCAACAGCTTTAGGGACGATAAGATTGTTCCTTTGTGCACATTGTTGTGGGAAGTGTAGCCATTTTTATGAGAAGTTCATGTATGACTGGAAATAAATTCACATTATACATAGAAAGGGCTTCAATTGCATTTTGAGGCTTTAAGGTAGGGCTCCACAGGTGTGAATTTACTGCTTAAAATAGTGTTTTTTTACAGCTAGAATGGCTTTTATTTTGAGCTGGCCACATGAGCAGTAAAATTCCTGTTTTGGACAAGTGGGAAAATAACTGTTACGCAGCCGTGGGATGGCTACATGTGCATCTTTTCACTGCGCAGTTCACTAACAACAGAACTGCAAACAAAGGCATGCTTCTCATAATAAAATTATGTGTATGGGTTTATTTTATTAGGGTTATTTTTTCGCTTTAGAAATTAGTTTGTTGTCAAATTCCATTACACACTTAGATATATTTAAGGTTGACACTAAAAATACATTGTATCGATCTACCTAGCCTAAATATTAAGACAAATAAACTAAACTTAAAATTTATAAATTGACAAATAAACACCTTAAAAAACTATGGAAACGTTCAAAATTAAACTTAAACAAGAAAACTAACTACATAATCGATGTAGACAAGCGCGGGCAGACGAGCGTCGAGATACTGCTAAAAAATTGGAACCAGCCCTATTCTCAGGCAGTAAGACCTTAAAACTGCCGCGTTTTTTTGGACTGATGCAGGAAAATAAAAGCCCTCATTTACCGTTGGGTCTTTTTGCTAGCAGTAAAAACCTGCTCTTTGAACAGTAAATTCCAACCTGTGGAGCCATGGCCTTTTATAGGATGACTTAATGAACTGGTGCCACATTGTCAGTTCCCCTTCAATATTGTTGGGCACGGGAATATCCTAAAATTGAGCCAATTTCTGAACCTCTTTTGCTACCTAGGACATAACTACATCATTTGGTTCACTCTGATAAACAAGTGATTGAAATGGTTGCAATGTGTCTTTGTGACTGGTAAACTTCTCATTAAGAGAAGTTATAAATTCCTCCAAGAATGGTATGAAAATCGCTATTCTAGAGTATTCTACTGGCCTTTGAGGGGGAACATTTGTGGGGTGGGGGTTGAGGGGGTCTATGCCTGAACCACCCTCTCTTGGCTGCGCCAGTGAGTAGAGCCTAAGACACTGCTATGTCTTTGGTGTGTAGACTAAGACACTGCTATGTCACTGGTGGGTAGAGCCTAAAACACTTCTATGTATCTGGTGGGTAGAACCTAAAACACTGTTATGTCTCTGGTGACATTTTGATGGAGAGAGCGGGTCTGGGGTTGCACAGCCTCCTTAGCCATGAAGGCCGAGAATATTTATGAATATTAAATTCTTTTATAAATCATTTTGAGTAGTTTTATAGTAATTAAGTAATTTAAATAATACAAATGTTATCGAAGCTATTATTTGTATGTTTTTTTCAATTGTTAATATTGTGTTTAACGGTAAACATTTTGAATATTAGGCTAAAGCCTGGTCTTAAAATGTAGCATATACATTTGACACATCTTCAATGTTAGTTATACATAATATTATTTAAATTTCTATTAACATTATTTGCGGTGTTTGCCCCTGGCCACCTTGGATGCACCACTGCTTAAATCAAAAGATATATGTATATATCTTAGCATTAAATCAATGACGTTGTAATAGAGTATTAATACAGTAGCCCCATGGCTTCTTTGGTGCTGACTGACAGCTCAAAACTGACTTCTGACAGTCAACATTTAGGTATATACCTAAATGTTGACTGCCAGATGTGACAGCTGCTAAACACATGATTTTGCAGATCATATGGTTCGGCGTAGGGATACATGATTTGGTCTGGTAGCTTATCAAAGCCGTCAGCTGGCACCAAAGAAGCCATGGGGCTACTGTAGTCCGAAATAATCTCCCCCATGGTAGTCAGAGTTTACGCATCTAAGTAGCATCTGGAGCATTAATCCTAAAGTTTGGAGACTCATATGTTTCCAAGCAGCATTGTGTGAGATAAGTTAGGCTTTATAAAATAGTTTTAATTGCAACGTGAGTTGGACAATCCACCTGATTCGCTCTAACCAAGATCTGATGGACGCTTGATCGATGTATCACTTCTTTTTACTTTTATTATGATTGTTTGCTTTGAATATTGCTAACTGTGTGCTTTTAATTACATTAAGCTAATTGAATAGGATCTGTCTCTCTTATGCATTCAGAAATGTGCCCATACCACACTTAGCCCCGACATTATCATTAACTTAAATTTCTAACCATGTAGATATCATTACAATTTGAGGACCACCTATGTGGTCATGTGGTCATAGGTTCTGTATATGGACCCAGAAGTCTCGGGTTTGATTCCTGGCGCGTACGGATTATCTGGGAAGCAGTGGGTCTGGAACGGATTAGATTCAGCCTAGATTGGATAAATAAGGAGCTACTCGAATAAAGTAGTAGCGGCTCCGGTATAGAAAGCCGAACTTATGGCTAGAGTCATCGTTGTGTTGACCACATGACACCCTCTATCCGCAAAAGTTGGCACTAATTCGCCATACATTATGGTAGCCATTCGGTAGGTATAGCCTGAATGCGGGCTGATACCATGAAGTTACTTTTATTACATTTTGAGTCGATGGTAATCATCGTTATGGATAAATAAAAGAAGAGAGAATATAGGAGTGGAAGAGTGGGGGGTTCAAAATTTTATAAGATAGCATACAGTTAAAGAGAAATAATAAATGTTTGAGAACCACTGTTCTATATGGACATTTCTTAAATATATCTCTTGAAATAATCACTTGACGTTCTTGGACAACGATGGTTGAGGGTCCTCGGACCCCAAATCGCCATTGGAACTTTTAGAGTACAGATTACCTATTTATTTTTCTCAGAATACGCCACTGCCTAAGACAATGTTATGTTTTTGGTGGCTATAGTCAAAGACACTTATATCTCTGGTGTTTATAGCCTAACCCACTGTTATGTCTCTGATAGATATAACCTAAGACTTTGCTATGTCTCTGGTGGTTATAGGCTAACACACTGTCATGTCTCTGGTGAGTAGAGCCTAAGACACTGCTATTTCTCTCATGTGTAGAGCCTAAGACACTGCTATGTCTTTTGTGGTTATAGCCTAAGGAACTGTTATGTGTCTGGTGTGTAGAGTCTAATGCATTGTTATGTCTCTGGTGTGTAGAGTCTAATGCATTGTTATGTCTTTGGTGTGTAGAGGCTAGGACACTGTTATGTCTCTAGTGGTTATAGTCCAAGACACTGTTATGTCTCTGGTGTGTAGAGTCTAATGCATTGTTATGTCTTTGATGTGTAGAGGCTAGGACACTGTTATGTATCTGGTGGCTATAGCTGTATGCTTTAGAACTAAGCTTTTATCCCTGCGCTTTTTTATGAGATTTTTTGGAATTGATTTTCGAGCCTGCTGTTCTTTATTAGAAGTTTTGGAACTAAAATTTGGCTTTTTTCTTTTATTTTTCATATGTTGGCTAAAAAAATTAGTTTATTGTGGATGTGGGCTTGTGGCGGACTTCTGGGAACTTTGCAAAGAGAGAGAAGAAAGTAGTGTTTATATCCATCCAATATTAATATAGAAGATCACCGATCTAAACAAGTAACATTTTGCACAGCTTGCCACAAAATGATCTAGCGCTGTGATCACTGCATATCATTGTTTTGAACATGGGACTTAAAATTACAGCTGTTTATATTTATTTTAAATAAAAACTACCATATTAGGTGACATTTCACGTTTGTCTTGGTTACGATTTGGCATCGAGTTTTATAGACCAAGATAAAGCACGAACATCATTTTGAATTGTTTTTTGAAAACAAAAATGTCAAATTAAGGTTGGGGTGGAGTGTATATAATAATATCTGGTAGGTTAATTTATGTATTAACTACATGTACTTAAAAAAAATGAACCATTTAATTTTATTCTTAGTTATATTGGTGGTCACATGGACTAAGGTGCCACTCTCGCAATAAACTAGACTGCCGGTAACGGGGGAATTGAAGTTCGAGTCTCGGTCAGGTGTACTAAGGGTAGTTTTCCCCAAATGGTTTTCCATTCTATTTTCACACAAATGCGGGTAAACTTCCTCTAAATATCACCTTTATCCATTAAACTACAAGCTTGATTAGTAGACCTACATAAGCCAGTACTGTGCTGCTTCCTGCTAATGAGCTTAGAAACTATTTTAAACGCCATCTGTCAGCCTGTTATCACAGATCACATTACTCTAAGAGCTCTATCTCCAGCAGATGAAAAAATAAACAATTGCCAGTCAAACACCACATCAAGGGCGTGTGAGGGGTGTATCAGCACACTTCCCGACTATTCGGATGGATCCACACTTGATCACATGATTGCCAATGCAACTATCAAGTGAACATCAGGGGTCAACGGCGCGTGAAGTAGACTATTCATATACAGCCATTGTCTCGATCATAAACACTTGTAACCAGCCATGATACCAGGAGCACGGAAATGCTCTGGCCTTAAATATTTAAACCAGGCCAATTGCAAAAACACACCTAATCCTTCACTTATGCCTAGCTACAATAAATATTATTAATTTAATTTAAAATCTATCAATTAATGTGTAATGAATCATTGTTAGGCCCACATAACATTTGTGTGAATTTGGTGTTGTTGTTTTTTTAAACTTTTGTTTTAATTGAGCACTACCTTTAAATTTAGTTTAAAGAGTTTGCTCAATCATCTCTGATAAATTTGTTGAAAAACTGGTTGCAAAATTAGTACAGTTGACAAAACACTATTTATAGCCAAGTCACAGGGTCAACATTTAAAGCAAATGAAAGTGGATTTGGATGGTCAATGTTGCTTGATTTTAGCAGACTTCGCAGAAAATTACACCTGCATCTTGAAAAATGCTGCTCAAGGTTTTCATTGGCATAACTTTCAGGTTACATTACACCCATTTGTAATCTACTGCAAATGTGATGGTGAACTGAAGTCTAAGCTCATACGCTTCATCAGTGACTGCCTTAAACATGACCCTACAGCTTTTTACACACTCCAGAAGTCACTTTTACAATACTTGAAACAAGAACGCTTACTTTTAAAAAATGTAGTGTAATTTAATGATGGTAGCTCAGCACAATACAAGAACTACAAAAACTTTATTAATTTGTGTTATCATGAAGAGGAATATGGCATGACAGCTGAATGGCATTTTCTTTGCCACTACCCCTGGTAAAAATGTGTGTGATGGACTATGAGGAACGATAAATCACCTTGCCACGAGCACAAGTTTTCAGAGAACTGTTGAGGAACAAATTTTGAATGAACAAGATTTAAATTAATTTTCTTCCAAAAACTTAAAGGTGAATTCATGTGTTTTTCACATTGTCATTTGAGGTGGATGCAAATGAAAACTTCCTGAAGATACAGTATGATAATTCACTATCAAACATAAGAGAAAACCACTTCTTCAAACCACAGGACAAAATAACCCTTTTAGTGAAGCGGGTTTCAGTTTCTGAAAATTCTTTTAAAGCCACTGTTGGTGATAAAACCAAAGAACTGATCAATATTATTCCAGAAAAGTTTTTTGCAGTTATCTACGATAGTAAGTGGTGAATTGGAAGATACTAGACTGTAGCTGTAAAGAGGAAAGGGTTGGTAAAGTTAAGTTCATGCATCCATCTGGTCCTTCATCAACATATTTTCAGCCAACTAAAAATGACAACTGCTGGGTGCTTTATGAAAATATACAAAGAGAAGTTCCAGTTACTTCTTAATCATCTGTATCAGGAAGGACATAATTATGTCAGAGAGGATAAGGTTCACAAACAAGTGCAGAAATTGCTAAAAAGTAAGCTAACAGTGGAATAATGTAAACAAAACATCAGATGACAATGTAACATAAATGGGTACAATTTGAACTAATCTCACAAATGTGTAATTTCATGTTCAAACAGACCTTAAACCGGTTCAAAAAGTTGATTTTGAAGTAAAAATTTTACAAAATAATTTTCTTTTAAAATTCAATAACCAAAAAACACCCTTTTTATTTTAAAATCATGAAAACTACATAATTGACTGATTCTAAAAAAAAAAAAAGTTTAAGCTGTGGTTTGCAAGTTATAGCTTATCGAACCTATCAAGGTACAAAAAGACTAAATTTCAGTTTAAATGAGCTCAGGAAAACTTTTTTGTGGCACTCGGTGCAATTTTTAAACATTATTTTGAAAGAGAAAAAAATTAGCTTTAATTTGGTACCAAAATAAGCCCACTTGATTGAAAAATAAGCAAACCCAAAAGATTTTTTTAAGCTGACACAGAAAGTGTGATAACTTCAATCATGTGAAAATTAAAATTTTCAAAAATTTCTCCTGAGCCCAATAAATCTGAAAAAAATATTTTTATATTATTTCATAGGTATCTTAACAGAAAACATTTTTGAAAAAAATCTTAGACTCAAGAGCACAGTTGAATTTTAAAATCAGGTGATGGATGACCCCTAGATGTTTTACAAAAATAGTGCTAATTTTACATAATGTTTTCCATTTGTGCTTATTTAGAAAATAAAAGTTATTCTTCACCTCTAAATTTCATTAGATCTTTGAATGGTCATAATATTCAGACAAATTATTTAAAATGTCATCCAATATGAGTCAAACACGAATTCACCCGTGTCATAATCTGTATGATAAGACTGTTTACTGAGTCCCTTAGATTGAGAATAGAAAGTAGTGCCAGATGGAAAAAGACATGGGCTGATAGTATGATGTCCCTTAATATACATGCCAGCACATTACATACACAAAGCTATATGGAAGACAAAATATGTGATTGAAAAACTGTACACATTTTGGAACTTTATGAAATAAATCTTTAAAATCCAAGCCAATGACAATTTAATGTCATCACTCTACTTATTTAATATGTAGCCGTTTTAGCATTAAATTATAAATGCTGTGTACTGGGTGACGTAAGCAATGACAGCATCAAATTTCTCCAAGTGGAGCTACCTTTCTATTCTCTTTACATTGGTTTAACAATTTAAATACTACAATACATAACCTATAACCTGAAGCTTGACACTAATCTTGGGAGACCCTGGATGACTAGACTGCGTGTACACCCTTATATCCTAGCTGATTATTACTTTCTTGGTCAATACTAGTGAGTTTATTTTAATTAAACTTCCTATTTTTACTCCCTTAGGCTATGTTTTTAATAATGCTATGTGTTATTTGCACTTTTATGGGTGGGTTATTAATAACATAATCTATTGGATATAGAAAGACATCTTTAGAGAAAAAAAAAGCTAGCACACAAATCCCACCTGGCTGAGATTTGAGCTCACCACCCCATCAACATGTACCATGTGCAATATGAACACCTTATATTAATTTTCTCCAAAATTTTGAGTCATATATATACCTCTTTCAGGACAATGGCCTTACCAACCAATGCGTTCTGGCTCCTCATACAAAAATAACACAAACTTCTGTTATCTTGTAACTTATAAACGTTCATCCCAAATGTTATTTAAGTTCTAGTGCTGAACTAAACAAATTCACGTGAAAGGGAAAGAAAGGCTTATATTAATTACATTATGTCAAAATATATATTACTCTGTTTCGATCAGACTTACTATTGTAAATAAATATTACTATTAAAACTAATTGCTACTTCACATACCCTTGAATTCCTTAACACACACCTGGGGTAAACATACCACAGTTTGAGAAATAATACCTTAGACCACTTGGTCACCACTATGAACGCTCATGTTAGCTGTATTTTTTTTAGTGACTAATTATTGGTTTTTTACAACTTAATTAGATGAAAAATAAAAATTTCTTACCATTTAGACATCAATAGATATAAAACTGATACTTAGGTTAAAGATAAATTTTGTTTGGATTATCATAAGCACCACAAGCACAATAAGTAGAAGAGTTTATCAACAAAATAAATAAATTCATTTATTAAACAAATGTATAGAGATATATTCTATACTCACATCCAATATCCATATCCTAGGTTTGTCCTTTATGTTATTCCTTTTACATGTTCCTATCTAAGTGTGATATGATTCTTTAAAAATTTTCCTTTTCTTCCCCTTTTTTTGTTTCCTCTTTTAGGAAGTTGTGTTGTGCGTTTCACACTCCCTCCTGATAAGTTCTGATAGAATGAAACCTAGGTCATGATATTGAGTGGTAATGATTGATTTTATTCATGAGGCAGCCATTAACTCTTTGTCCAATGATAGCAATGCAAAGTATGAAGTGTTCTTCAGTCACGGCTTGTGGATTTCAACATTGGGAGGGCTGCATTTGGGGGTCATGTTGCGCGACCCTCTTCTTAACCCCCCTAACAATAACCACCGCGAGCGCATGCATCAAATAGCCAGCTGGAGTGCTCGTAAGTGTGAAGTATGTATGCATGAGAGAGAAAGCTATGGAGGTAGGAATGGAAGATACATGAACGCCTCAACTCTTCCACTCAACTAGAATAGCTTCTCCATCTTTGTAATAAAGTTTTTCTGAAATTGAGACAAGCATAATTGATAGTGATGTCAAGTTGACACCGAAAGGACATAATAAAAATATAAATTTAAAAATATGAAACATCACCATGCAAGAAACAGAAACATTCACATTTTTAGGAAGTAAAAAGTCGGTCATGAGTAGTCTGCGGATTTATACGCATAAAAATTGGTAAAATATGTGCAGTAAAAAACCAAGGATCACAGTTAAAACAATATAATAATTTATTTATAAAATTATATTCTACAATAGCTTTATTATATCCTACAATAACTTACTGATTGTGGTTTGAATTACAATATGCAACTAGATATTTCTCAAGATTTTCAGGAGAGAATCACTTTTGATTATCACTTAAAATGTTCTTGTACATTGAAAAACTCCTCTCTGGCTTTCTTTGCATTGATTCATCAGGGATTTTCCTGACAGTATTTGCTAAAAAAAATGCATAGAATTCAGGGTTGTACAGTTTTTTCCACGAGATATTGGCTGTAACTAGAGCTCAGCACAGATCTTTAGAAAATTGATTTTCCTATTTTTGCTCCATTGTCAAGGCCGTGTGGTTTTTTTCCACACCTTGGTTTCAAATGTGATTAGTTGTCTGTGTGTGTTAAACAATTTGAGTTTCTTTTTTCCATTTTACTTAGAATACATATAGCCTACGTTTCTTGTAATCTTACCACTTAGGCATACGAGCCATAATTTCAGAAAATATTAATACCAAATTATTACGATTAATTCAATGTACTGTATTTACTTGCAAAATCACTGCTCAGTATATTTACATAATTTTGTTGACCACATTAATTTAGCAGTTAACAACATATTTATTCACATTAGAATGAGTGCTGCGTAAAATGTAACCTTGGAAAAGGTCAATCACAGCGAGTAAGTACATGAAGCATCTTTATGAAACAACAATACCCATATAAAACTTACCTGGTTTGAACAAAGTCGGCAAAATATTATTTTTACATCAGTTGTCAACATAGGGTCCTCTTGTTTCCAAAGAATAGAAACAACACTTTTCAGAGTTTTGTCTTTTAGCATATTTGAAGGTGAAATTCATGTCTCATTGAAATAAATACAGTTATATATATTTTTAAATAATTGTAAAATAACAAATATATTGTCTTACAGAGAGACAAAAACTAATGTATAGAAAAACTATCTATAAACATACACAAAGAAAGGTAAACACAAACTAAACACTCACTCCTGAACTTAATAGGTCATGTTGTTTGCAATACTCAACAATTTAATTGTAGGTAGGATGTATGACATGACCTTGGGAAGGAAAATGTGTAAAGTGGCTTACATGAATACATTTTCCCCAAGAATTAGTTAAATGTTATTAAAAATAGTCAAAAATATTTTATTTATGCGTTTAAATGTGTATTTGCCAAAATACACATTAACCTCTGAAATATGAAATATTATGGACCATAAAACTGGGAAGGTTTGGTGGATATCACATATAATTTTTTTTTATATAAAGCTAGCATATCAGTATTACCAACAGAAAAAAAAAACATGCATGCATGCAAAATCCGCGGCCTAATCATGAGATAACAAACGGAATACAACAGGCAGGAAAATTCTACCAGTCAATAAGGAACATAATCTGGAGTAAGGAAGTATATTTAAGACATGCATCTCTCGATATTACTTTATGGAGCAGAAACTTGGAGGATGCTGGCAAAAGAGGTGAGCAGCAGAGTGCAAGCCTCATAGATGAAGTTTTTAAGGAGCATTGAGGACAAGAAGAGACAGGATTATAAATTAAGAGATAAGAGAATGCTTTGGTGTTTGGGTAGCCCAAGAAATAATTGGGACGGCCAGGATAGAATGGTTTTGGCCATGTAAAAATGATGGAAACGATAAGAATTCCTAGGACTGTACTCAAACTGGAAATTAGTATGAGTAGAATCAGAGGGAGATCGGAACAAGATATGCTGATGCAGCCAGGGGAAATGGTAGGACTGGGCAAGATGAAGAGGATTTTTTGTTCGCAGTTGATCTGATATGATGTCAGAAATAGCTCACGATGATGACTAAACTTGGCAAGAGAGCCAACCAGTTTCCATTCTTGCAGACATCTTTGATAACAGCAGATAATAACCTGATAAATTAATCACATGGTAAGAAGTAAGACCTACATGCATTACATACTAACATATGAGCATTCAAGAACACAATTACAAATTTTAAACACCTCGATTTTATTATTTTCAATGCAATTTAGATCATTAAAAAGTAACACAAACTAATCAACAGTGTTTGTTAATTATGTTTATTATATCCTAATTTTTTATTAATTTATAACTCATAATTCATAGATATTCTCACTGTTTATCGAAAAGTTATCCAACCGATTTATGCTAGTGTTTTTCTTTAAAAATTCACAAGCCTTTAAAAAAAAAATAGAGAACTTAATAGAAAAATAAATTGTTAACATCTATTTAAGTAAAAAAAAGTTGTACAATTTTTCCATTGTATTTCATGAGTTAACAAACATAGCAAAAATACTGACAAGGAATAACTTGAATGGCATTTGGAAAGGGTTATTTATGTTCCAAATTTATAATGTGCGTTTTTAAAGCAAAACTAAGAAAACTAAATTATAAAAGTTAATAGAATATTAAACACCGAGTTTATTTATTTTCTTAGTTAGGTAAGTTTTCTCGATTGACTTGATTACTTCTTGGTATTGAGGGTGTAAGAACAAATGGTTATGATGAAGGTGCAGGGCGAAAATGTGCAAGTGAGAGGAGAAGAATGGAAGAATAAAAAGAAGGACAAGTGGTGGAAGAATAGAGGAAGATGGAGGAATTTTACTAAATTGACCCGGCCACAGGCTGGAAACAGTTGATGATTTTGATTAAGATCAAGCTAAATATATCTTCACAAAAATAACCTTAAAAAACATGAAGTATGTATATAATATTAAATAGGCCTAGATCATATAGTACACTCTTTTTTTATCCATAACTAAACAGTTTTTAAGTACCTACTTACTGTCATGTATTTCTTGCTAATAATTGCTGCTCATTTTAACTTACCAAAACTTGAAATCCATTGACTCCTAAGTTATACTCATTTAAACCTAACAAAGAAGTAATGCTGTTTTGAAATTGTTACACAAATTTTCGGCTCATTCGTTGTAACCATACTGTCTAGTCTGGTCGGGGAAAGTGTTACCACACCAAGGTCTGGCATTGTATTGGTAATAAACATTTCGTTAACATCAATACCAAGTCAACTGTGGAAAGATGCCTAATGCCTACTTAATTCACCATAAACACAAAACATTGTGTCTCTAGTTTTCAAATCTACTTAAAACAAAACTAGTTATTGTTATAGTTTTGTATTGACAATCATCTATAAAAAGTATCATCTTAAAATTGTTTGTAGTTTATGATCAAAGCTAAAGAAGGTTTGATTGATTACTTAAGGCAAAACATTTTACTCTTGTACAGTGATATATCAGTTAGAAATAATAAATCTTCTTGTGATATATTATTTTGAACATGTATTATTTATTCAAACCTTGGCAAACTTTCGAAATTTCGCTAAAATGTAATGAAAATCAATCAACTTCGCCTACATCTACTAGATAAAATGTAAAACGTTTAAAAAGACTTTTGAAGGAAAGTTTTTACTCATGTGACCTACACAAACAAGTAGTCTACTCTGTTTAATTGAATGACGTATTAAATAAGAATAAAATGTATGACATTTATTTCATGAAGCAACATCCCAATGAAATCTCTCAAATATATAAAGAACCTACTATACTAAAAAAAAATACAAGCACATCTCTTTCTCTCACTCTGCTTTTACAAATTTAGCATATAACTTGAGTAATTTGAGTTGATTTATATTGCCTTCAATGAAATAACTTGCTGAATAAGGATTGAGGTTAAGAGTGAATTTTGAAAATAAAGTAACACAAGGTTTCCAATTGATGTGATAAGCTCCATGTCCAAAAAAATCACTGTTAAAGTTATTGAATAGAAATGAATGATTTTATTATCTTAGGAATACAGTGAATCATTTGATACGTTTAAATTATTAATGTTTATTACATGAATATTCTAATTAAAAAAAACTACCAACAGAACTATTGGAATAGTTTTGTCTCTCTGTAAGCATATTTAAAAGTGTAGGTCACACCCAGTTAGGCAGGTAAATTAGATACATCATTAGACAAGGCATCAAATATATTCTTCACTAAACAAAAGTATATTTATGTAATATATTTATAGGCCTATATAGGTATGCATATGATAAAATGATAGGCTTACAAATACTGCTGTCTTCTGACTATGAACATAACTAAACACAGTACAATGTTTTATCTATTTCAAGCTGAATTATTTACCTACTTAGATTACTTTTTTTCTAGCCATGGGTTGACATACTCTCTTAAAGATTTGCTTGAATCTTATTTAACCTTATTACAATTACCTTGATCTAGAAATAGTCCAATAAAAATAAAGACAGATTTAGGATCAACAAAACAAAGTATTTATTATATGCCAACTAATTAGATCTTGAAATCATTAGCAATAATATAAAGGCCCAATAATAAAAAATAAAAAATAATTAGCTACAAATAATAGGCTGTACACATTTTTGATCTTAGTTTATTTTTTCCACAAATTAACTATGGGCTACTATGAACTATATAAATGTGACAATGTAAATAAACAAAACAAAAAAAAGTAATTGTTAATAACAAAAATATAAACACTTAGTTTACAAAAAATAAAAAACTTTATCCTGAATTTTAAATTATATTTTTTTTATCTAGTAATTTAGTTGGTTAAATATATATTATATTTTTTATAATAACGTTACAAAAAATACCTTTTTTATATGTAACAATTTTAAATGTGCTTAGTTTAAATTTACATGATATTAAACTAATATGATAGTTATTATATAGCTATAACCAAATACATTTATAGGCCAAATTTTATATCTTAAATATTAAATCATGTGTCATCATATAATTCCAATAAGGTTAAATTAAACATTCTTATATATATTAGTCTCGGAGACATACAAAGTGGGGCCGATTAAACTATTCTTATAAAGATACTCCAAATTTTTAAGGAAAATAAATGAGTTTTTCAAGTCAATATCCCTACACAATTCTTTTACGCCCACTCTCAAATCATATACATCTTTTAAAAAATGAATTGGTAACAATTATGAAAATAAATCTGTGGTACTACCAGTATGCAGTAGGGACTACTTTTATACTTTTGAACATGGTACAACTTCTTGAACAAAAAGTTTTGCAATGAATTATACAAAATTTTGGTCATATCGCTTGCATACAAGTTTTACCTCGGAACTGTTCACATGGCATATGTGATTGCATACAATATTGTGAGCAATGCAATAGTTTCTTTGCTTTTGGTGTAATAGTAACAAATAATAAGCAAATCCATGATAAATATTTTGAGTTTATTTTTTATTATACAAATATAACTTTAAATAGTAACACTTTTTATTGATACTTAATCTGGTCCCTAATAGATACGTTATCATATATCCCATTTGTTCATGTCTGGTAGAAAGGGTTATGTTGTTAAAAATCCAAAGGTTTTACAGTAAAAATGGCTGCTATAGGACGTCTATTTCCTGAAATTTTATACAATAAGTTGTGCAAAGCAGATCTTGTACAACTGTTGGTGTGCACAAGATGCCATCGTTAGTTTATTGTTCAACTTTTTGAACAATAAGTTGTGTTGTGTGTACCGGACTTGAAATATATTTTATATGGATTTTGAAATGAAATAAAAGGGCTTTTCAACCTCTTTACAATAACTTGGGGCCAAAATTAATCAAATAAAATTTAATGATTTAAAATAAATGGGTACCAGTAGATTACCTATGAAGTAAAATTTGAGTCTCAAGGTGATTTTTCTACAAATCTCAATTGGAGAACTTCAAGTCGTATAAAAAAACTGTTTATACTACTGTCAGTAAAGTTGTCATAGGATCCAATAATCTGCACATGGTGCCTTTAAGGTGGGGATGCAGGGAATGCAAGAAAAGGTCAGTGTTTTTGCAGTTTTTATAGCAAAACATTTTTTGGTATAAATCAATCAAATATTGCTTCAGTATCAATATAGAGTTTAATTTCTTTCCCACGGTGATATCAACCGTTGTTGACATCGTGAGCGTAGTGGTATTATCTCAAAACCTTTTTAAATCAAGAGAAAAAGTTTTCATGAGATTTCAGGAAACCCTTGACAGATATTCAACAACTGTTCACCATGTGAGGAAAAATAAACTCTTATGTTTGTATAGAAACTATATTTGATTTGTTTTTGACAAAAAAAAAGTGTTTCTATAAAATCTGCAAAAACACTGACCTTTCTTCGCGTTCATTGCAGCTTTAAGATACCAAATTGTAACATTTACTGCTTAAATCATTTAATTTTTAAATTGATACTTTTTAGACTTCATATTTATTAATATTAGTTTGTTTGTTTTAAGCTCATGTCTTCTTTCTAGTACAGCCATGACTTATTTGTTGGCCCTGGTTGGACTAAGTTATTCTAGTTATTTTTAGCACTGTGTATTAATACCTATTTTAGTTGCACACACATGTACCACTTTCGATAATGTGATAGTGATGAGGAAGGGTGAATTAATAAGTGTACCCACATTAGCGTGGAAAACTATTTAGGGATATAAAGCACCCTCATTACACCTGACCGAGATTCGAACCCCAATCTCCTCGTCATCGACAGTCCAATATATTGTGAGAGTGAAGCCTTAGATCAATGGTCATCAAATATAAAGTGCTCCAATCAACTTGCAAATTAATCAAAGGTCCCGCTCCCGCAATCACCCATCAGTTCTCTCCCCTCTACTTTTGGTTTTTTCGATACTTCTTATATTTTAGAACTTGAATTTAACACTTACTCAAATGCTTATGATTTCACCTTTCTAGAAAATAAATAAAATGTATAGTTTCTTATTAAACCATTTGATTTTCTCAATATTACCTCTTATGACCGATCAAGCAGTTAATTAGGTTACACTCAAATATTATTTGAAAGTAATTTATATAATTGCAAGTTGAGAAGAATCAAAGATCGAATTTTATTGACGATAAAGTTTTCTTAAGCGATCAACTGAAAATTGCCACAAGATCGACTGGCCGATTGCAATTAACGGGTTACCGGCCCCTGCCTTAAACCATCTGACCACCAAAGTGATTTTGAATCAATTTAAACCACAAAACATATCTAAAGTTGAGCTAAGCTTTTCAAAAAGTTAAACTTAAATAGTGTGTTCATTAATGCTCTGTCTTTAATACATGTTTTCAATAGCTGTGAATCCTTTCCCTTGGATCCTTAAGGATATTTGAAATGTGAGGCTTCAAAAACTTAATATAGATTTTTTCTCTAAATTTTAAATCTATTTTTTGCATTTAATATAAAGTTATATCGTAGGAGAAACGTGACAACCAGAAAAGAAGTCAGAAATTTAAACACAATTTATCTATTATTTCTATCTTCTATGGCAACAAAAGATTTAATATAAAAAAAATCAAACCAATGCGAAGAAAGAAACCTCTTATTTCTTATCATGTTTTTTGAAATTCAGATTCAGGATTGCTAACCTGAAGATTCGGATTAGAGAAAAATTGAGACCCTTATATCTTTACTCATTATAAGCAGCTAATTTTCTTTTATATTAAACATTTTAAAACATTAATGGAGACATGAGTGAAAAGAGGAATTTTAATGATAGTAGAAAGTATGTATGAGGATAACATGAGTTATATTAAGACAGATTAACGGTGGACGAAGTGGTTCCAAAAATGAAGTGAAACATGGGAGCGCTCTTTCACCAATAATATTTGTAATGGTTATGGAAATTGTCATGAATAAAGTGGCAAGGCAACTCAAGGAGGAAATAATGAAAGTCATGATGTTTGCTGATGACTTGATGGTATGGGGGGAGAAGGAAGAAGAATTACAGGAACAGCTGCAGGAATGGAATGAGGGACTGAAAGAATGTGGAATGAAATTTAGCATAGCTAAGTGTGAAGTTGTGAAAATTACATGGAAGATGATAAGGCCTATTAAGGTGAAGGGTGGAGTAGAGAGGATATAATAAGAGGGCAGATGGGGAGGGGGGGAGGTTGTCCTACAGGCATGTAATAGACCTGCTATGGAGAAGAAAAGTGCTGTATAGGACATACTTAGTTCCTGTTGTCACTTATGCAGCAGAAACATGGAAAATGAATTTAAGAGATAAGGACAGTGGAGGCCATGGGAATTAAATATTTAAGGTTATTGCTAGCTGTTACAAGTAGAAATAGGATTAGAAATGAAGTTGTCTAAGAATGAGTGGGGGCACAGGATGGTTGAGGAAGCAAGGCTTGGATGGTACATGGTTTAGTAATGAGGATGGAAAAGGAAAGAATACCAAAGAGAATGAGGGAGGTGAAATATGTAGGAAAAAGCCAACAAGAGAGGCTAAGAAAGAGATGAGAAGAGAATACATCAGAAAGTGAGAGGAGAAGAATTGTGGAAAGATAGAGGAAGATTCAGGTATTTTATTAAATACAGGCTGGAAACAGTTGTTGATAATGGTATTGTGTATCATGCTCTAACACACATATATTACAATTTATATATCTTTTTTAATAATTCAAAGCCCGAGTTTGTATTAATTTCAAAGCTAATTTAACGATCTTTATTAAATCACACTTGAATGTCAAGAATGTCATACAAAGTTAAGAGTTATTGATGAATAAAGCAAGGAACTCTGCACTAGCGATGAGCGGGTTTACTAGAAAGAATAGGGGAGTTGTTGGCTTGGCTTCTGTGTGACA
This sequence comes from Timema shepardi, assembly GCA_902151425.1. Taxonomy (NCBI): domain Eukaryota; kingdom Metazoa; phylum Arthropoda; class Insecta; order Phasmatodea; family Timematidae; genus Timema; species Timema shepardi. The sequence goes on from CABFVX010001073.1 coordinate 101,153, forward strand.
ATGTAATCACAACTGACTGACTGATTTAAGTTCAATTTTGGTAGGTTAATTTTTCCAAGTTTTAATTTGTGTCTAAATTTTTTGTTTTGTTTTTTCAGTGTGTTTTATATATAAAAAATATAACATGTGTTTTATTATGTAGCATATTTTGAGGTTATTGATTTGTTATGTACCAGATGCCTGGATATTCATAAAAATGATTGATTTGAATTTTGGATATTTCGACTTTTTTGTTGTTGTATATATACAATAATTTATATATATAAACCTTTCTGTGTATAAATAAAGCTCATTGCCATTGCTATGCTTGACACAAACTCACATCAATGGGTAAGTGGTGTCAAACTCTTCTAGTCTGATTTGCAGACGATGGGGAAGATCGTGATGCGAATCTCGGTTGGGTGTAGTGAAAGTGTTTTTTAGAGCGGTTTTCTACTCTCTTTCCAAACATATTACCTCTAAATACTACCTTATTAGTGTAATTTAAAGCAAATATTCCTGCCAGGTACTAAGATGCAGTGAAAACAATGCCCCAAACTTATAAAATTGATATTAATAAGTGTATTAGTTAATTTATGAACATTCTAAGATACATTTTTATTGATATAGTTAACTTCAAAACACATTATGTATAATCGAAATCTTAAGGATATTCAATATTAAAAAATATTTTTGTTCAAATTTTAGATTGGGATTTGTTATACTGCTTATTGGTGGTTTCACACATTATATTCATAGGATAACCAGACCCCAAGACATTGATTTACCACTCAATTGAATAAATTTTATAATTAATGCATTAGTCAAAAAATGGCAACAATTAGCTACCATTAATATTTTCTTAGAGTCAATTTCAGATTAATAGTAAACAAGAAGTGTAATAACTATTACCAAAATGCTACGAAATTTTATCCAAGATAATTTTAATTATAGTGACGCCATATGCAGAGGAAATAATATATCAACAATGGATTAGATTTTAACTATTTGAAATATAAAAAAAAAGTGGGAATATAACATCACCGTACAGTACATCAATTATATATGAATTTTAAAAAGGCCTATGATTCAGTTAAAAGAAATACATTATATAAAATGTTAGTGAAGTTTGGGAAACCCTAAAAACTTGTCAAGCTTAATGAGGTATGTTTGACATGTGGCAGTGTATGGGCTGGATGCTACTCATCATTTACTTTTGCAGTAAATAATGGATCGAAACAAGGAGATGCACTTTCCCCATTACTTTTTGATTCAACCTTAAGTCAGTCCCACACAACTTGGCACATAATGAAGCAACAGTAGTCATCCATTGTCAGTATTTTGTCAAAAGTCAAAGGAGGTCAATAGCTAGCTCAGGCACTTGGTATATTTCCCAAACTACTTAGGGAGGGGGAGCATAAGCTATCGACCCAAAGCAACAGCCAGCATCTACTTGTGAGTACAAAGAGATAACATCACAAGAGGTGTAGATGTGCGAGGCCCAGGTTTTGGCCAGCATCACATGTCCAAGTACTGGCTTTGCGATACGTGCCATATGTATGGGAGCCTCACTTGTTCATTGCCTAGTATTTGCCCAATATTTTGACAACTATTTGGCAATGTCCGCCTTGATATTTTTCAAGTAGTGTGGGATCTGCTTTAGAGTAAGCTACTAGGCTAATACAACAGAGTAGGGACGGCTTGACATTAAACGGTACAATACAGCTCTTAGGATATGCAAATGACTTAGCTTGGTCAGGCAATAGGTTTAGAAGTGAACACTGAAAAGACTAAGTATATGGTCACACAGAGAACACAGGTTGAGGACAATTTTTTTAAAAATTACTTCAACATCATATTATTTGACATGGTTAATGTTTACATATTTAGGAAAAATTTTAACAAGCAATAACAATATTAGAGTGGAAATTAGGAAAGTAATAGTCAGGAAATGCATGCTATTATTTGATCAGTAAGTTGTTGACATCTCGCCTGCTGTCAAGGAATGTACAACTAGAGTGAAGGTTACATAATGATGAGTTATATATTCTGTGCTCATAAAATATTATTAGGTTAATCAAATATCGCAGATTATGGTGGGCAGGACATACAGCACCAATGGATAAATACAGAACCTTATTCAGGGTATTGAGAAAATCTAACTGCAGATGGGAGGATAGTATTAGAATGGACCTGAAAGAAATAGGGAGTAAGGAAGTAGAATTGGATAGATAAGAATAGATGACATACTTTTGTAAGTGTGACAAAGAACTTTTGAATTCTTAATGTTTAATTCTCATTTTGATATCTAATCTTAACCAATATTAGAGAGATGTATATTTATGAGACTAGAACATTGGTTGGATTAAATTACCACTCTCTCATTGTATGATAATTTTGTAAGAAATAAACTTAAAACCAAATTAATCCTTGCTTTTTCCAACATTTTTTAAAAAAATCTGCTTTTTAACAATTTAATAGGGCTGAATATTGATTTTAAATATATATCTTGGCACGGGTAGTAAGACGCAGTGCTAATAATAATAATATATCTTGGCATGCATGTTCAACAACTGTGATTCTTTGCATTAACTCTGTCATGCAACGTATATTTTGTTGATTTGACGGAAACGTTAATTATGTTATGTTTGCTAAGCTTAAGTGTAATAAAAAGACAAGAGAGAGAAAAAAAATATAATCTGAATAGTTTTTAAATGTGATTGAGATATCTTCCCTGTATTATGTTGTTTCTAAAAAAGTTTAAAAAAAATCAAGATTTGAAAAATGTATGATTTTAAATTTTAAATATATTTTTTTAGCTATTATGATGCATACTAACCAACCTAACATAGGGGATAAACCTGGCAATCAGGCCCTACACCCTTAATTTATCATGTTTTAGAAAAATCATCATGTTTGGAGAGGAAGTAAATCACAAACATGTGGGAAAAATAACTGATATTTGTCACATTTTCTAAAATTCAAATTCGGGTTTCAAAGGCAAAATAAAGATACAGATTTGAGAAAATGTATGCAGTCTAAAATTAGAAAAATCATCATGTTTGGAGAGGAAGTAAATCACAAACATGTGGGAAGAATAACTGATGTTTGTCACATTTTCTAAAATTCAAATTTGGGTTTCAAAGGCAAAATAAAGATCCAGATTTGAGAAAATGTATACAGTCTAAAATGTATAAATGTTATGAATGAAATAAGGAGTATTAAGACGCTCATAATATGTAGTTGAATATGATCGAGTTGTATAAAAATAAAGCACAATTAAAAGTAAAAATACTAGCACATATGTACAAATACTTCAAAATTTTGATGCAATATGGCATTGAAATATTGAAGTGTTTGTAAATATGTCAGTGTGTTTACAGTATTAGTGCTTCATTTTTCTTCAATCACATCATAATTAATTCATTACAAACATAAAAATGTGACATTTGTATGTGTAACAGGTAATGGCAATAAGAGTGAATGAAAACACCAGTAAAAGTGTTACATTTTTAGTGCATTTATTATGACATTAAAACTATAAAGCTCTTTTCTAAGCAAATTTGCAAGTGCAACTATAAGAATATGGAGAGAGTAAGGTCTACTGTTCACAGAACTACTAGTATATTATGTTTAGTAATGATCACTATTAATATTTTTTAGAGATTTCAAACTCAATATCAAAATGTATTCTAATGTCAAATAAACCTGGAAAATGTAATGCAATCTTTATTGCTAACATTAGAAAGTTTATTTAATGTGAATAAAGGAATTGAATTGCCATTATCATTAAACAATTATAATAATGATACAAAGTTACAGCCTGAAGACTTAAATTGTGTGAAAACTCTGCCTTCCTGTCCTTATATAATATGTGATCAGGATACTCATTAGATGATTTAGTACCAGCATTAGTTTTATAAGGGATGAAAATCCACAAAATGAAAAATAATTCGCAACACTCCTAAAGGAGATTTGAACTACCATATTTGACCTAATAGCTACTTTTGGAGTTCTGTTTATAAAAAAAAACCTAGGTAAATCGAAACTTTACAGAGTAAAGTGCGGGAATTACTAGGGAAGCTCAGCCCGGAGTTGTGTCACAGGAAGGGGGGTATACTAGGAAGATCCCTTAGTGTGAATGAAGCCCATGAAAATTTTTCAGAATACATGTCTCAGCTAGTCTTCTAGTTACGATTTAACTTTTTACCCCAGTAACAATTACTGTGAATTCACATGTTCGCTGTAAAACGAGAGCAGTGTTAATATTTGTTCACGTGTAGGGATGTGAAAAAGTATCGATACTTTACTAATATCAATATTTTTCTTTTCGATAATTTCACTCATGTTGGGAGTCTGGAACTAAATGTTTATTAGGGTGGACTGTGAAGGAACAGGAATAACAAATGACACTGTGGATGTCAACCAGTCTACTACCCCTTCTTTATCAATGAGCACGGTCATCCAAAACTAAACAAAACAATTTTTTTGAGAGCTCAATGAACTCAAGTCATTTCAAGGGTGTCCCAAGCAGAGAAAGCATAAAAGACCATTCATTATTTTATTGTCTGTCAACAGTTAATAAATGGCACCTCCCAGAAGATAATTGTGTAAGTTTTTTAAGAAGTTGGATATTGAAAAAACGTTGAAATTATTATTACTAGTTAAAAACACCTTTTTTCAGATTAAAATGTCGATACCGGTACTTGTATGGTATCAATATTCCCCAATCACAAGTCCGTGTGGTCAACGTAGCCCGCAATGCTAAAGTAGAGATAATTTCAACTTTTTCAGCTCTTCTACAGAAAATCTGCCAAGAAGACCAGATCAGTGCATGCGCAAACTTTCAATCTCAAAAGTGATGATTTAAAAAACAAAACAATTTATTTGAAGCCATGAGGTTTATCAATGACAAAATCAAACCCAGGCAGTAAGTAAAACATCTCATTATATGTTATAAATACATTAACTTGTACTGATTGTAATATTTACGTTTTTATGTTTGTTTCAATGCATCATGGGTAAACAAAGATTCCCAACTTTCTGTGAGTGTGTAAACAGCCTGCACCACTAACCTTTAACCTACAGATACTATTAGGTCAAATACAGTATTTAAATTCTGACCCACAGTGCATTGAGCACATTGGCAATAAACTTAATTTCGCTGGTAATTGTCAAGTTCAAGTAAATTGTAATAACATGTGCTTTTTCTTGTATTGTTCACTGATTTAAATTTACTGTTCTATTTAGAATTAAAGAAAAAGTATAGTAACTATAACTGACTAATCAATCTGATTTTTTTTATTCGTTGGTTTATTTTTCACATTTCCTCTAGGGAAGTTCTGAGAGGTAGGATGAAACTTTGTCAATGGATATGCATATTGTGAGTTGTGTTCCTCTCTTCAATGCTCACTATTTGTTTCTATAAGTCTTCTATTTCATAAATACCTGCTTTGGTGGTTGCACGGTGTGAGGCAGAGGTCGCCACACTTATAAATATGGGAGCTACTTTCAAAAATTATAATAAGTGTTTTGGGAGGTACCCAAATTTGCTTTGTAAAATATTGGCTATTCTTGTAACTAGGAATAAGACATGAATGACATTTTACTGAGGACAGGAAATGAATCAAAATATCGGGACAAGAATGAGAGATTACCATAATAACGCTTTAGAATAGTTTCAGATTAATAAGGGTTGATTTTTAAACCGATATGCCAAGACTTGTAGAAGATATAACATTATTAAATGTTGTATAGATAATAAAATAATGTAATATCATAAAATAGATAGGAGTGTGCGAATATAATTTCATATCAAACCAAAGGATAAAAACCTACTTTGGTGGCTGCATGGTCTAAGCCGCTACTCTTGCAGTAGACTAGACTGCTGATGACCAGGGAGATCGAGGTTTGAATCTGTCAGGTCTACTGATTCTCTAAAACCATTAGCGTAATTAGTACAAAAGCGTATAACCTGAACAAGTAGTAGGGCACAATGCTAGTAATAAAAAAAAAGAATACCGAATAGTACAAATTTAATAGTTAATTTTATTAAATTTTTGATGGAAATTAGTTTTTTATTTATAATTTTTTTTTGAAAATGAATTTTTAAATCTAATCATTTGCAGAGTGCAAAAAATACTACAAAACATAGTGTATGACATCTCTTAAATGTTCTCTAAGTTTGAAATTAAAAAATATTATCAATGCATACAATGAAATATTTATAATATTAGGCCTAATATTAAAATACTTAATTGTGTACACCTAAAATGAATGTCTAGCTAAACTAAATTTTACAATGAAATATTTATAATTTTATCATATATTAAATTATTACTAATATAAATATTTCATTGGGTACATCTCATATAAATGTCTAGTTATACCAAATTTTAGCCCCATACATTGATTACTTTACTATAGCAATGGTAAGCAAAAGCATAAAATAGCAAATTTTACCCCCTATAGCTTGTGAACTGTAATTATTTGAAATCATTAAATCACTATTTAATAGCTTATATTATACACTTGTTAAAATTACGCAATAACAGTTTTATTGTCAACTAACCTTAACATTCCTTAAATGTTCTCTTAGGTTTAAAACCTCTTAATATTCACTAGGTTTGATGCCCTTTAAATGTTCTATAGATTTGAAACTTTTAAAAGAATCTCTAGGTTTGACACCCCCTTAATAGTTATGTCTAAAGCCGCACACTCGTAAATGGTTGATCTTGGAAAGCTAATTCCTCCTTCATTTTAATGGCACAAAAGATAGTCTAGTAAAAAATTTGTCCTCTAAATCTGTAAAGCTATCTCCTGCTTGCTGGGACTAACAAATAATTATTGAAAGACAGAACATAGTTACCATCTACCAGCTTGTTTCTCTCTCCACAAGCGCCCTCTAATAGTAATTTGTACAGTCAATGACAGTACACTTACACAAAGTGGGGTGTAGTAGGTTTTTATCATTTCGCCATATGCGTAAGTTTTGTTTTTTTCAGTGATAATCTGAGATAGGCAGTTAGATGCACAAATTAATTTTTATTCATGGATATTTTATTTATAAAACCAGAATATTGTCTATTTACTTGATTTTTGTCTTACAATCACTTTCATTAAAGCCATATTTGAAGAGAAATATTTTGTTTAAAGCAAAATAATTTGATTTTTATTGTGTCATTCATAGTTTATTTTCTTGCCAAGAGCTTTAATTGTGTTGCACAATAAACACTTTTTCCTTAATTCCCGTGAAGTTTTTTTTCTCTTATTCTTAATGGAAGTCATTCTTTTGTTTTAAACTCATTTAACTCAACTAAAAAACTTTTACACCAAAAATCATGAAGAAACAACCCTTTAGAAAACAATCATAAATAAATCATAGGCTAGAAATGCAAGACAAGGAAAAACATCAAACACATAAGCTGATATGGTTGTGCAGGCAGTGCTACCACTCGACAGCGATATTGTGATGCAACTTACTCTTCTGTAAAAAAAAAATCCCTTGTGAGCTATTAGCTCTCTCAATAATCAGATGCATTAAAGGAGATTAAAAAAAAAATTGCTTCCCCCTATTCCTCCACACAAATGTGGGTGACTCAAGTAATTGTAAAAACAATTTAAAAAGTTAAGAGGGTTTCCTTTAATATATTTAATTTTAATCATATCTCATATTTTATTTGTTCATATTATCTCCAAGAATTATGATAAAATAACACATAAGCAGTAAGTGTTTCTATTTTCATTTTAAAACTAGATGGTTGGTTTTTTTTAGGTATACCTATTACGTTTTTCTGTAAATTCTTCCATATTTACAAAAAAATTCCAAGTGAAAAAAAAAGTTTTCCTTAAAAGTTATTTTTATTAGATTTCTTAATTTTTTTTTGCAAAATTCATTTAAAAAAACTGGAACATAAAAGCATAAAATTTGGCATGTGAAACATAATTATAAAACAACTTAAAAAAATAATCAATTTATTATTCTAATTTTCGCGGTTTGAACCACATTTTGCATTCACATTGTTCCACATACATATAAATATATCAACAAAATTATTACACAGCTAGTATAACTTAGACGTCTTTTAATACATTTATAATAATTTTTATTCGTGTGTATTTGTTTTAGTAAGTTATGTTTTTAAGCATCACAATCTGACTTGTCAGTTTTCTCTAAGTGTCTCCTAACATCACAAATAAATACAATAGGAATCCATCAAAGTTGAAATAATTCATTATTACTTACAAAATGCACATTTTGGAGAGTACCAGCACCCCCTCAAAATATTGCAGAAACATAAAAAATAAACAAAATTAAAAATAATTTGTTTATAAATAATTCCACTGACCCAGTGTGATTCAATGAACATGTTAATGATATTAAAGCCTCATAACTAACAAAAGATTGAGCTTTAAAGTAATTTGCAGGTTGATTAATATAGTCTATAAATTATATAGTGGAAAAATAACCTGATGCAATGTTGGCCATACCACAGAGTTCTTTTCACAGCACAATACAAATGATTGCATTTTTGGATTAAATTCCAAAAAAATACACGGGAGAACAGAATGTCTCGAATACATGATGTTATAAATGCCGTTTGAATAGTGTGCAAAATAACAGTTTCATTGTATTATCAATATATCAGTGTAATTGATCCAAGTCTCACAGTACACACATTTCAATATTTTCCAGGTCTACTTTTATAAAATATATTTCTTACATACATGATTGAAGAATTAAAGAATAAAAGCTTTATTAACTTGACTTCTTTTAGTGAAAAAAGAGTAAAGGTTATAAAATAAACAAATTGTATAAAGTACAACAGATTGTAGAAACAAAGCGACAGTGTATGCTATCAATAATTATTTTTAATGGAGGATTTTTTTTGCTTCAATTACATAGTTTATCATTTTATAAGGTGTGTGAAACCTTTACAGTAATATAAAAGAAGAGTGGCCTATTTCAACACTGTGCATCACTTACAAGAAAAACTACCACAAAATTTCAAAAGGTCTCGCAAATCACAAAATTGACTAACAAAATAAAAAGTAACATTATTTTTAAATGAAATTTTCTTTATACAAATAGAACACAAGGAACACTTTTAGTACACATAAAAAGGAATATTAATAATAATACAGATGATCGTCTTAATTCCATGATCACAACTATAACACACAAGACCATGATATAATGAAAATCTTGTAACTTCTAACGCAATAATAAATTAAAATTATTTGCTTTGACTTTAGGTACTTATTTACAAAATATTTTGTTGAGTGTGTCATTTCATCGACAGATAAGAATTAACATCAAAATGTTATCATTGTCAAATTCAATCAAGAATGTAACACAATATTGTGCTCCTTTGGATTCACTGATCTTAAAGATCAAATGTATTATTCAAAGTCAATAATAAGAAACAGAAGAATGGTAGTTCAAGGAATTAACAACCAGAATCCCAACATTATCATTGTCACTCATTGGGTCTTCAATCTTATGCATGTTTTCTCAGTTATCAGGTTATTTGGTGATTTATATAGATATTATCTTCTTCCACTTATTTTTCACAGCACATACAAAACATTCACTCACCGAACATTCAGTGATTTCATTTTATGTGTCACTTTACTAAGTTATAAAAGTGTTGCTGTCATTATAAAGACTCCTCAAAAGCAGCCATTAATTCACTTTGCATATTCATATCGATTTGTCCAGCCATCTGAAAAAAAAAGGTTCATTTAAAATTCATATTTCATACCTATAAACTAATTGGTCACATTTTATAACTAAGCAAACTAATATAAATATAATATTTAAACCCCAATAATGAGCTAGTGCAGAAGGAAAATTACTGGAGCATTTGGTTAAAATTCAATTTTTTTTTGTCACCATGCCTGCCTTACTACGAATTCAGATTGTATACATTATGAAAGGTACTCTAGTGGGGTAAGTATAAGGACGCATTAACAGGTAATCTACCTGCATTTGTGTCGAATGGGAGTGGAACACCAGTTTAGACCCGACAGGGATTTTACCCGGATTTACCTGTAGGCCAGTTTAACACGAGAGTGACACCTTAACTTTTACTTAAGTTTTGAAAAAAAAAACAAAAAAAAAACTAGCTTTGACAACTATGCTGCTTCACAAATAAAAATATTGACAGTCAAGATATTCAATTAATGTTTGATTATTTTCATTTTTGGGTGTTGTATACATTACAAATTTATAGGATTTTTTGTGGTTGACCTGGTATCGATGTTAACAAAATGTTTATGACTGATACGACACCAGAGCTCTATTTGGTAACACTTTCCTTGACCAAACTTAACATACGACCAATAATCTGAGAATCTGTGCACCAATTTTAAACTATTATGACTTCAATGATGGTCATGAGATATTAATTAGAAAAAAATGACAGTATGTATGTAGAGTCTATAACTCATATTTAAAACTATAACATAAGCTTTTAATATTGTATCATTCAGGACTGCTGATATCATCCATTCTTTTCGGTCAAATTTTTAAATCTTTAAAAACAAATATTGTGTATGTGTGTTAATTATTCATTATAAATATTATTTACTCTAATTATTTATGTTCATTTATGAATAAAAAGAAATAGGAATTGATTTATTACAGGCCAACTAACCAAACCATGTGGGTTTTACTAACACCCATACTACACAAATAGTAAACACAACATCTAATTAAACCCAAACTTTATATTATTAGTGAAAATCATCATCACCATTGTACAAATGAATACACTGTTCACTGTATAAAGTAGATTTAAAATGGACTTCATGAAGTTTTGTGGATAAAAGCAAGAGTGAATTTTGGCTTGTCATAGATTTGTTACATAGCTCAATAAACCCTATGGATAAAATGTCAGTTTCATTACATTCTAATTTTTTTATAGCCACTATATGTCAAATTAAATTTCGTTCTGTCACCATTTTTGTTTGCAAATGACAACTCTAAAATTGTTTTCGTGCTTCAACATGGTGAGAACAACTTGGTGTGTTCATATGTAACAATTTGAAGCGAGAAAATTGCATGTTGTAATAGTAACGTGATTTATTAAATTAGATGTGATATAAAACAATTAAAGTTCTTTTAGTGTATTAATTAATTAATTAGATAAAAACAATTTTATTTTTTTTCAAATTATAAAACAATAATTAAATAAAAATATTTGAACTTTGATTCGGTTTTGAAAATATTTCATAAATTCAATTTAAGTTCGCTTGGTATTGAAAAAGTGGACTTTGCAACCCACACCCCTATAAAATATATAACCCAATAATATTTATTTTAAATAATATGCATTTTAATAGTAGAGAAGAAACATTTAATTCTTTGAATCTTGGCTAAAATTCAAATCTTTCAGTTGGTAAACAAAGCACTTATATTATTTAGAATGAAACAAAGTTATCAGGAAATCCCAATTATTTACAACGATAAGTTTGTCAAAGATAATTCATGAGTTCTTAATGAGTCCATTCTAAAAAATAATAATTAATAAGGATATGCCCAGTGGAAGTCCACAACTTTTCAAAATGATTATTCTTTGGTAGTTACGAAAACAACATGAAAATAATGGTGGGTAGGAAACAACTTAAGAAAATAATTAGGGTTATTAATTTTTTGAATAAGAATATTTGTTTTAATAGGGTAAGAATATCAATGAATTTGAATAGTTAATAAAATCTAGGTATAAAGAGGTATTACTTATTGTTTGACATATTTTAAATTGGCTCAGTATAATTTTGAATAAGGTAGATGCAAGATATTCCCACACAAATTCTTGGAATCAAAACTTTCATTGTGCTGGGGAGGAATTTAATCATTAGTTATTATTTTAGACAGACACAAACAGCCAAATTATTATTTAAAAATCATCATTTTCTAGATTATTTTGTATAATATCTAAGGCAAATGAAATTTAAGATAGACATTAAAAAGAAGAGGTTACTGTGTAGAAGGGACCCTAAAATCAAATCCATAAGGATATTCAAGCATTTGAGTATCAAGTTTTGCTTTTTTTTAAATTGTGAATCATAGTTTGCGCTATTGCTGCTTATTGGTGGTAAATCAATGTTATATTTTTTTAGCAGAATGCAGGAGTTTATTTGTTAAATGTTTTTAAATGCATATATATGTTTAAGTTTCCATTTGTAAGTAAAGTGCATGTTTAATCAAGTCGTTTGTAAGTTTTTGTTTAAATCTTTATGTCATCAAAGTAATATAGCTTATGTGTAAAATATGGATTATCTAAAAAGAGAAGGATGGAAGCATATAAAAGTGTGTTAATGTTAACATTGTTTTACAGATTTGAAAATGGATTGACACACTTCTATAAAGTAATGTATTTACTGGATATTTTATTTTATTTGGTATTTTAATTTTTCAAGTTCCTTTGATCCATTTAGGATGGTGTAGGAAGGACATTGGTTGTTACTGAGATTTGTGAGGGAAAAATACTTTCCAGGATTTTTCATTATAAATAAATATGGGTTTGACTTTACACATTGATAAATTAATGGTCAAGGACTTGAAAAACGACTCAGCCTATAGGCTGGAAATGGTAATGGATGTAAAAAATGTATTTTTCATTATAAATATTATTAATTTATTAAATTTAGAATTAACCTTGTCTTCTAAAAATGAATCATAACTGAGTACCATTAAATAACATAACCACACTACATATAATTGAGGGAAATACTTTTCCCTAAATAAATTTAAGGCAGGAATAATATTTTTAGGGCAAAATAATGATAAAAGTGGCTTTTAAATATTAAATTATGCATGAAACACATATTCACCAGACTTACTACATTAAGACACATCCATTATTAAATGTTATTAGTAAGAATGGCAACCATTTGCTTTTGTATCATAAATAATAATAGTCGGATAGACTGAATTATAAATACAATACTAAAGTGTAAAATTATTTAATTTTCCCCCATTTCCTGTCCTGATCTCGCGGAAAATTGTTAATTCCTGCTTGATAATTTACTGAAGTCAAAATGTCTTTCCCGCACAGGCCTAGACATTAGAAAGGTCGAATACACTATTTTTACAAATCGGAATCCAAATCCTGGAAAAAATTATGAACGAGAAATATAAAATGTATAATAGAATAAAAGAAAATACAAATATTAAATAAATGTTAGCAACCATTCATTAAGTTAAAATTAACATTATTGCTCTGGGGCCATGCTATGATAATAAGCAGATTTGAGCTCTAAATCAAATTTCAATTAAAAAATTAATTTTTTTTTAAGGATTTGAGTTTTGAATCCTCTAATCTAGAATATCCATAAGGGTGTGAGGGTCCCATACTTATAGAAAATATGTCTGCTACAAAATCGGGGGTGTGTCCTTATACAAACAAAGAAAGAAAGAACTATGGACTCCAAACTCTATAACTCAATGATTCCAACAAAGTCTATTAATTAAGAATAAATTACTTGCTTTCCAATCAGAAGCACTTTAATTACAATGATTCACCTAAGATTGAAAAGCCTACAAAATGTAGAACACATCACAATGGCATCAGGTCTAAATTGGTGTTTCAAGTAACGCACATGTGTGAAATTCATCATATAAGAGATTTAGATTTAAAAAGGTATTATGCGCAACATATAATAAAAAGTAATAGTTATGAATAAATAAATTAAGGTGGGATGAAAAAGGATGTGAGAAAAGGCCATTGTTTTGCAGTTTTCATGACAAAACAATTTTTTGGCCACAGTAAATAAAATATTGCTCCAGTACAAACATAGGATTTAATTTTCTTCCCACAGTGACCTCAAATTTTCTTGAATATCTGCCTCAAGTATGTCCTAGAATTTAATGACGTTTCCTTTTCTTTTAAAAAGTTTCTCATCTAATGCAGCTATGCTCATGACAGATATTCAACAACGGTTAATATTACCATATGAAGAAAATTAAACTATATGTTAGTACTGAAGCAATATTTTATTTATTTTAGGCAAAAAAAGTTTTGCCATAAAACTTTAAAAAGGCACTGGCCTTCTCTCGCGTCCCCTGCCGTCCAACCTTAAACTGGAGTTTTATTCATTGGATAGAGTTGGAATATCAAATTATTTTCCAAACCCCAGATTTTATGTATCACAAGCAAAATTGATCATTCAAATTTTCTTCCTTTGCCAAAGGAATCCTAAGACATTAACTACAATCACAAAAACCAACAAACACATTATGGTTCTATGTTTAAATTGTTAATTCTTTTTTTATACATATATCCACCCATGCATCTTTCCTATATCGTCTTCCACATATAACAAAATGTCCTCAAAAAGAGAAAAAGGATGGGATTTTAAAATAACTAGAATCCTTAAATATATTCGAGATTAGAGAATTAGTCTCAAATAATTCAAATTTTAAATTGTATTTTGTTTTATAGCTTTGATACAACCTATTGGTGGTTCAGACTCATAATTATAGGACAAACATAAAATCAGACCATTAATTTAACACTTAACTGAATGTATAAACATTTTAATTAATGGATTATAGAAAAATATTTTAACATTTTGCTATGATTTTTAATTTATAGCATTCCATTATATTTATTTATATTTTCTCTTTCGTTTATAATTTTTACAAGATTCAGATTAAAATTTGCGATCATATATAAAATGAAGGTTTTGATTTGATATTCACATTTGTAAAATAATAGATTCAATCCAACTCTATAGAAAAAAGTTTTTCTTTAAAGAAATGTATATTTTAAAGAAGGCAAGAGAAAATACAATAGTTAAATGTTAATAGGTTAGTGAACTAAATTCATGTTGAAAAGCACTGATTAGAATATTGAATAACATAATATGAAAACATTTTAAAATAATAATGGGAACAATAAACATCTAGGAAGCAGAATTATGAGATTCGAATCAAATCATATTCTAGATCAATAAATATGCTAAAAATACAATATTGGTACATTGTTAAATAAATGTAGTTACACTTTATGGAGAAAAAAAAAATCACAGTAAATCAATTCTAGACCAAAACCTATAAGTTATAATGCATATCTTTAAGTTCTTCAACATGTTCGTGAAACAATAGTGCTTGGTGATTGGTCACAATGTTTTGAGTTGTAAAGAAAACTCTCTCACTTGACACATCTTGTGTGGCTGGAATGGCTAGGAATCACTCGAATGTGTGAGTTACATCTGGTAACTCTTCTTTATGTTCCTTCCACCAGCCATATGGGTTGCTCAGATTGTATAATCGGTGCTCCAAGATAATCCTCAATTGTCTTTGTGTTTGTTTCTGTCACTAATATTATTTATGAGATACTTAAAGGAACTTTGCCTACCTCATCCCACATAGATCTTTTGTAAAGGGGTTTTATTGGCTTGTATTCCCAGAGTGAAGGAGGTTAATGGTGTTTTTTTTATTACATCCATTACTGTTTTCAGCCAGTAGCCTGGGTCAGTATGTTTATCTACACTTTTCCACTACCGGCTTGCTAGACCTGTTGTAGCTACTTATGTCTTATAATATAACTTAAGACTAGGACGAGGCACAACATCCAGTCCCTGGCCGTTAATTCATCACTGTGAAAGGGTAAACCTACATTTAGCCAATGATAAGCTGGTCGGTCATGCCGGGAATAGAACCTGGGACCCTTAACTCAGTAGAGAGACAAATTACCAACTCAGCTAAGGTGTTGGACAATCAACTATGGTGTGCACGGCATTAAGGTTCTTCATTCTATATTCCGTTCACGATAGGTTTTTACCTGGATGACAGTTCGAAAATCATATGTTTAGGTTTTGGGTTGCCAACATTTGTAAAAGATCGCTGTTTTGTTATAAATTTAAAGATCTTTAATTACCTGTTATATATTACATTTAAAATAACATAAACTTAAGTTTTCTCATACTATTTCATTTTTTTAAATAATATTATTTTTATCCAACTCGAAACAATATTTTAAACATAATTAAAAGTACTTATTTTTCATTGGAACGTTATTGATTATGTTTAATATAGTGCACACATCAATACCTTTTAATACAGGCATCATATTTACTTGAAAAAGAGAAAGTTATTGTCATTTTTTTACATACAATAAATGATTTTATGATTATTTTATCGTATTATGAAATATTTAACTGAATAAAATATTTTCATCAACTGCGTGCCCGCATCATTGTAAAGCACTTGTTTGCCGTTATGTTCAATAATATGGTTTAAAATTTGTCAGTCGCACACTTTGAGGCTAAGTTCATTAGAAGTTTTTGGGAAAGTGGTGTGAATATTTTTTAAGTGGAATAAGACTATAAATAAACTTGGTGTCCGACCTCAAATAAATGTATAAACAATATTGGCCTAAATTACTTTGGTTAACTATCACATTAATATATTACCATCTGTTTTCATTACAGTCATCCAAAGTGATTGATGTCATCTGTTGGCGTAGTGATATATTAGGGATTACTTCTAGTAACATTTCGATCTGTCATCCAGGTAAACTTAGCTCGTGAATGACTTATATAGCGTGTAAACCAGTGTTTTAACAAGTTTAGTAGGTTTGTTGCAAAAGGCCTGATGAGCAAAGTTCATTTTTGGAAGAGAGACCAAAGTGGTTGCCTTAAGACAGTGGTGCATTATTGGAATAATCCTGGATGGTGTCAGATATCCCGAACAGGTAATAAGGCTGGGTGCAGCAAAAAAAAAAAAAAAAATGACTATACTAAATGCTTCTGTAGTAGTTTCAGATGGAATACAGTGCAACTCAATACTCAAAACAAATTTTTTGTGAGTGTGGTGTATTGCATTTTTATGCTTTCCTATTTATGGATATATATATACAAAGTTTATTGAATATTTGCTGCAAATATGTGCAATGTTTGGCAGCAAAAACATGTGGGATTATTTGTTTTCTTTCACTTATGAAAAGGAACAAAATACCCGAACGATCACGGCTTCCGGATTCTCCTTTGTCTTCAATTATAGAAGTGATTTAAGCACAAAATTTAAAACCCAATATTAAAAACATGGCTGCAAAATTATAAAATGTTTCAAATTTCTGGGAAAAAATAAAGTCCTAATATTTTATATAAGCAAAATTAAAAATATTTTTTCATAAAAATAAGTTACGAGAATGAGTTTACTTTACTTATGATTGTGACATTTTAATTCTTTTTAATGCAGCCCTCTAGAAATTTTTAGTTTTCAATGTGGGCCTTATGATCAAACGAGTTTGACATGCCTGCCATAGAATAAATAATTGTATTTTATTTGGATAAAAAGGCAAAGGAAAGGTGAATGAATAGTAGGGGTGTGCGAAATCCACTTTTTCAATTGGAGGCAAACTTGAATCGAATATATGGAATATTCTTGAAGCGGCATCAAAGTTCAAATAATTTATTTTAGTTGTTTAATGCTTGAAAAAATCTGATACTATGGCTATTTATACAACCTCATGTACTAAAATTTCTTGGAAAATGTTTTTAATATTTCGTGTTAATATGACAAATCAAGTTACTATCATAGCATTCAATTAAATTACTTCAGTTTTTTTCATATCAATATTAATATGAAAGTATGAAACAACTCTCAGAATGGCTAAATTTGAACATAAAGTGAGTATTTTAGCTATTAATATTTTTACTGGCAAAGCTTCAAAACCAGAATTTGTTTTGAAGCAAAGTTGAGGTTGATGTTTGTTTCAAAGCCAAGTTGAAGTTTTGCACACCCCTAATGGATTATAATATATAAAACAAAAGAAAACCACTTGGCTTTTACAATGAAAAGTCGAACACAGTTCACACTTTACATTGCTGCCATTAGACAAAGAAGTAACGGCTGCCTCTTGAAAAAAATTGATCATTACAGCCTAATCCCCCAACCAAGGTTTTATTCTATCGGAACGCATCAGAGAGGAGTGTGAAACGTGCAATGCAACTTCCTAAAAGAGGAAACCAAATCAAAAATCACTAGAAGAAGAAAAAATAAATTTGAAAATAATGATAGGAACATGTATAAAGAAGTGTAGACTATATAAGAGCTTCATATCTCATGCCTGACCTTGTTTGATATTAAACTTGTATAATTTGAAATTATACTGTAACAATACAATGCTTCGTATTGTACGATTACCACCCCACCCAACCTTATATTACACTTCAAGTCGCGTAAAGCATACTACCCGCTCCCCAAAATATCCTCAACACAACCTACAATAGTAATCTTCACTATTGTAGCCCAATGTAGCCCCTACAAAAACATCAAATCAGCATTCATAAATATCCTTTGTAAACTGTCTACTAGAGAAACTGCTCTTCACGTACCTTCCGATCGTCAAGCTGGCCTCGCTACGACGCTGACCAAGTCAAAACCGCCAATGTAGAAGAGTGGGGCGACAACAACTTGAGAAGCCATATTCAACGATCTACCCAGCCTGAGATTTACGTTAACACTAGACAGTGTTGGCCGACAGTCCAGTCACCAAATCAACAAATCCTGGACTGCCCCCAGTGGAGGAATATGGAAACCCTCGCCAAACATTGAAAGTTTCTACTCCAGTCAAAGAGATGGATTATCGTAACTACCGCAGTGCGACGATAATCATCCAATCAGTGGCCAGGAAAACTTGTGGAAATTGCATCATAATGACGAAATGGACTGTTACTGCATAACTGACTAGTATGTGTAAACCCCCCTCCCCCCCTTTTTTTCGTGTTTTCTAGACTCAATATAAAGAGGAATGTAATTTGTATTAGATGTATCCCTATAATGTTAGAACGTTAGGTTGATGTATCACTATAATGTTAGATCGTTTGAAAGATGTAGCAGTGTCAAAGAACGTTTGATATGGATAGTTTTAAGAAAGAACGTTTAGTTTATTTTAAGTTATGTTTGTAACACAGCTTTTTATTGGTTATGGACGAGGGACCTATAGTAAATTGTTAAATATCGAGTCAACGCCACGGGCAAATTGCGTTTGACATTGTATCTTTATTTTTTACATAGCTAACTTTGTGTTGTGATCACTTTGATCAAACTTTAATATGAACTGTTAAATCATTGAGTTAACGTATATGGAAGTTATTTGGTTCGATATGTCAATGTAAATATTTGTATAACTTTTTTGCGTATAACCCGAACGGGTAGTAAGACGCTGTGCTAATAATAATAATAATAATATAACTTTTTCTTTATTTGCGTCTTGAAAGACCTTAAGTCCTGTTTTCGCTTAAGTGTAACTAGCCATAGCCCAATTTATGCAAGACCTTAAGTCCAGTTTGTTTGTAAATGTTCAGCGCGCATAATGCAATGTTTTCTTTTATAGTAGTAGCTATAGGATGTTTTGAATTAAGGCCATTTTTCCCGTGTTTGTTTTCTACTTTGTGCCAATTAAAGTATTCTTCGTTTAAACTCTGCTCTTTTATCTGTTGTCATTTATATATGTACGTTATATCCTCTCTATCCTATAGTTTTAGGGTCCTTACCTATAGGATCGGCGGAGGGTGTAAGAATACCAAAATCACAATGCATATAACATAACTACATCATACAAAATACACAAATAAAATTAAATTAAAATCAAACCACAATCATTTTCTTAAATGTAGAGTTAGGGCATGGTAGTGGTAGCAGCATGGTCAATATGCATGTGTGCAGCAAAAGCATAGTACTAACTTTGCTTTGTCTGCATGAAAATATATTTATCACATTGATAATCATCCAGCAGAAAGATTCAGTTTATAATTCACTTAGAGTGTTGAAGTGGCTGATAACGTTTATAATGCACATAACGTTAAGCTCCTGACAGCAGTATTTATACAATAGTCACAAGACCAGCCCTTAATATAATGTATTTAGTAAATTACAAATATAATACTATACATCAAGAGTAGGCCTATAAAGAATAAAATTGCAAAATTCTTGTTTCCGAGATACTCACTGCTTCTCTTCGCCTTCTCTCCTGCTCACGAAGTCTTTGCCTTTCCCTCTCAGCAGGTGATTTATCTACTGGCTGCTGAGTGGCGGGACTCGAACTGCCTTCCGTCACTACAGGCTTAACTTCCTCCTGGCGTGACAATTGCTGTTCCTGGGATGCTTTCCTGCAGAACAAACGTAATAATTAACACTAGTTTGTAAATAATAGCATCAAATTTGTTCCAACAATTAATGTGTTATGAGCTCAGTATTATCTTTATGCAAATTTATTTAATGTTATATTAGTGCTTACAATGTTGGTAATAAATGCATTAATCTTAGATAATTATAAGTTAATTTCTTCTTCTAAAAATTAAAAGTTTAAATACATAAGTAGATTTCCTATTATTCTGTATCAGTCCCTGTTAAGGTCATGTTCACACAAAAGAATTTTTTTTTCACCTCCATTACTGTTTCCAGCCTGTGGCCTGGGTCAGTTTTTTATTCAAGCCATATATTTTCCACTACTGGCTGGCTAGGAAGACTATGACTGTTAATTCATCAATGTGAAAGGGTAACCCCACAGTCCACCAATAATACATTTTTCGACCATGCCAGGAATAAAACCCGGGACTCTTAACTCAGTAAACAGATGTGCTATCAAATGAGCTAAAGAGTCAAGACTTACAAAATAGTATGATGCTTTAAACAAATATATGAAGAGCAAAAGTCACCAAAGTGGGAGCAGTGGATATAGTCATAAAGAAAATAAAAAAAATATACAGGACAGAGATAAAAGTATACTAAGACACAATAAAAAATAAATCATAGCATTAGATACGCATCAAATGAAAAGATTATTAAAGATGGGTTCACAAGTATTTAAAAAGTGATAAAAAAAGATGATCACCATGAAAGCTTGCTCACCTAGCTTTTTCAAGAGCCTCCTCTTCCTCCCTTTCTCTTCTTCTTTCATTCTCTTGCCTCATTCGTTCTTTCTCTGCCTGTTCTTTTTGAAGCCTTCGCATTTCCTGTTGTTCAATAATTGCTCGTTGCTAAATAAAAAACAAATTTAAATGTAAACGTATGAAAAACAGTACGTGGGCTGGATTCAATAAATATACTAAGAAATATGTAAGGGTTAGGTGAAATTCAGTTTCAAAATTTTATACAATCAAATATCCAAAAGCATTTATATTTTATTTTTTAGCGCCGCATCACTTGCTACCTTTTCAGGTATACGCTTATGTACTAATTACACTAATAGTTTTTGGGGATTAGGAAGGTTATATTTAGAGGAAGTGTATAGACATTTGTGGGTAAAACCATTTTAGAAAAACCATCCTCGGTACACCCAACTTTTCAAAATAGGGGTTTCACTTAATGAAAAGCCTTGCTCTCCTTATGAAACATTGATTAATATTATTATTGGTATTTTCTTTGAATGCAAATGTTAAATTTGTATTTACAATGTATTTTACTTAGAGGTTATACCATTACAAACAATTATGGATATTATGTGCCTTTATTTTATTAAAATCATAAGGCTTTTTAAGGAAATATTGGACGGCAATATTTATGAACTTAAGAAGGAAAAAAATTTAAGTAATACAAAACTATTTTTTAATTGTCTGTTCAGTCCACTATTTAAATTCGAAGCAAACTCAAATCTAATATATTAAATATTCTCAAAGCTGAATTGTTCAAGTATTGTGATAATATTAGGGGCCTGCAAGATTGGGTTTTTCCATTCGAGTTGAGTATTTCTAAAAGCACCTGAGTTCAAGTATAGGCCTATTCATAATTTTGAAATGTTAAGGTAAAATGCCAGGCCTCCACCGTGGTTCGGATCCCACTTTAAACTGTAGATCTTCCATTTCACCTCACAATCACCCTAACATCACACATTAGCGTGAGTATAATCCGAACGGGTAGTAAGACTTGGTGCTAATAATAATAAAATGTAAAGTATATTAAATAAAACACATGTTCTTAAAAACAATTAAAATGGTTTCAACACTTATGTTTTTAAAGATAATTAATGCCAAACCTCCGCTGCCGTGGTTCGGATTCTATGTTTAACTGTAGGTCCTTCACTTTCCACTTTAGCTTACACAATTGCACATTAGTTTACATTTTTGGGAATATTACTTTTTCATTGATGTATTTTCATATGAAAAATAAATATTTCTGGAAATTCTTAATAATGTAAAAATGTGGAAGTCTGAAAAAGTGGGAAGTGCAAAAGTGTAAGAATAAATAGAGAAGAGTGTTTGTTTATATCTAGGTCTAACCTAACTATCCTTTCAGGTTGGCTTCCTCAACTATCACTGTACATTATTGTAACTCTATTTCCAAATATCTTACATTATTGTAGTGTTTTTCTACACTGTCTTGATTAAAAGTTAATACAATTGATGTTTTAATAAGCTAATATTTCCCCAAAATATGCTTCAGTAACTTAATTTACTGTATAAGAAAACTTAAGAATCATAAACAATTAGAAATTTGAAGTGTTAAGTATTTAGTTTATTATTCCTTGGTGTGATTGTGTATTATATCACATCTTTTGTTCCATGTCCATTCCTCTATGCACAGTTGCACATGCACATTGTACAAGCTCTTGTTAGACATTATTTTATGGAGAAATTTGACTTCAATTTAATTTTTAATGTTCATAAAAGTTGATGCTCATAATTTAAAATTAAAAAATAATATTTCTAGCAAACAATATGAAATAGTGTTTTTTATAATATAAATATGGTAAGTTTGGTAAAATATGTATTTCAATAAATAAGATTAACTTTGATTTTAAAAAGGCTAACCAACATATTTCTACAACTAAATAGTAAATAAACTAGAGATAGTGTTGTAGCTAAACATATTAATTAATACGAGTTTTAAATATCTTAAGTTTGAAAATGTTTAATGTAGGATATATGTGATATTAGATTTTTAATCTAACATAAATTATTATTTTAGAAAGGCACCAGGTCAAAATAGTAAAGAGAATCATTCAATTACTTTAGTATGTTTTATAATTCTATAAGGAAAACCTCTTTTCGCTTTATGAGGTAATTGTATTATATTTGGAAGAAGGTATAGTAAAGGTGGATAGAAACATATAAAAGGGGGATGAATACAATATGGCCTTTACAATGAAAAGAAGAACATAGTTCACACTTTACACTGCCACCAATGGTTGATCAAAGGATATATAGGCCTAATCTGTTTATTTCACATATTTTTTAGAAACTTAACCCATTCTAACAACACTTTTAAAAATAACTAAAAGACACTCAAATGTTGAATGATTTGATTTTTAAACAATAATACGAGTCTAGATTGTTTAATTTGGCTGGATTTTAACCTGTATATTGTGAGGGGGTGTTGGGTTGGGGCTGATTAAAATTGAAAGCATGATTGAAATAAACCTTAATTAACAGTTTAGGCCTATATTGTGTAATGTGGGTCTATTTGTAAATCATTAAAATTTATAACGATTTGTTAGGATTCAGATTCGAGATTCGAAAATAAAATGTAGATTCGAATTAGAGAAATAGTGGATTCGACCCATCTCTACTTCTTACATTTAGAATATTTTCTTAAATTTGATTATCCTCTATATGTTTACTTTATTTTTACACAATATTCTTACCCTGTCTAACTTTTCTTTAGCTTGTTTCTTAAAAATCTGGAAACTATCCATTGCTGATGATTTGATTATGTTTGAGGATACAGCACCGGATGAGTTTTGAGGTGATGAAGCTTGAGCAAGTGAAGACCATGAGCTAGCATTCTTCACATTTTGCTCCATACCAGGTGGTAACTAAATAAAATAAAGGTACAAAAAGAGTTGAACAAAAGGAAATGATACTAACTTTAAATAATTTGCATTAATAGGACAAACCAGTAAGTCAATAAAATTGACATGATAAATTTTTTGCTTGTTCCAAATGTTCAAAAAAATAAAGTTAAAAGTTCCATGGCATCCAAATGCTGTTATAAACAATTAACATGTTTAATACTTTTTATGGTTATAATCAATAATTTTTTATAAGGTTTTACTATCATTTTTTAATGTGAACTATTTATGAACTTTGCATAAAGAGTTTTGTAAGGCTTGACTTGAAACATGTTTATTTTAATATGTATAATGTGATTTTATATTTCTTTTACATGGCTTTATTCAAGATTATGCAGACTTATGTATTCCAGTAAATACCTAGTTCTACGTAGATTTAACCAAACCTTTATATAAAAAATGTTCATTACTTGATTTGAAAATATTAGCAGTAAAAAAAATTACAGTTTGCACTCTCTTTAGAGAGCGAGAGAGAGAGAGAGAGAGAGAAAGCTTGGAGAGTTATATTCAAATTTATTTCTAATTTGCATTAAAATTATGAATATATAGATAGCTTGATTATAAGGTGGATAAACTCATATTACTCTGGTAGAAACACACAATTAATTCGGGGTGACTCATGTTTTTTTTATTGTGCACATTCAGACAAAACCCACTTGTGACTAAAATGGGGTGGGTGCTTTAAGTAACAATGTGGAATTATGTTGTGAGCTGCCTTACTGACACGTGTATACAGGAGGAAAAATAATCATAAAGTTAAGATTTCAAACACAGGACTTCAGAGTTGAAATTGAGTTGTTTTTTGTGACACTCAAATAGTAAGATTTGAATGTCCCACTTCTATTTTTATAAATGCAAACAAAACCTCTTTGATCTCCTGTTGAAATATCTAAGCCCAAAATGCAAACCTCCAATGCTAAAGTTCAAGTGGAAAGAATTGAACACTCACCTTAGATTTAAAAGAAGACGCAGTAGCAAAATTTGGAGTTGAATTTTTGTTTGAATCTGGAGGAGTCATTTTCCTTTCAACTGGTGTGGAATTATTTAAAAGACCTGAAAATCGTACAATATATTTAGTAACAGGAATAAATATACAAGAAAGATCACATTTCAATTTCTGTCGACATTTAAATTTATTTTATTTTATAGAAAAACATCATCATCATCAACTGTTTCCAGCCTGTGGCCAGGTCGGTTATTATGAAGACCACAACCTAAAATAACAATTTTAAGCAAATGGTAAAGTAAATTATAAAGACTTGTATAGTTGGGAGAGGAACAAAATCATAAAATATGACCAAATTTATATCATTAATAACTTTACTAGAAAAATTGTTCTCGGGTATTTTTTATGACACAATATACATGACAAACAAATTAGCAAATGTCGGTTTGGACCAGAGCCTTAAACAACCATTTTGAATAAAATTATTTAAAAAACTGTACATTTTTCAAGATTCGAAAGAAACCTTAAAATCTGGTTTTAAAATATAAAGAATTTGACAACTCTAAGATTAAGATAATTGATTCAAGATGAAGTGGTTCAAATTGTGGCTAGATGAACAAACAATAAAAAATTGAAAATAAAGATGTTAAAAAAACTATTTCCAATACAATAAAAGAAATATATACAAACCATCGTTTAATGGTTTTCCTGTGCTGGATTGTTGGTTTCCAGGTGAATTGGATGGTTTCTCCTCTTTTTTAATGACCTGGTTAGAGATAGGGGTGGAAACAAGTCCTGGGGATGGTAGTGGGTCAAATATCGAAGGCATACCAGTGACCATATTGTTGTTATTGTATGGACTTGTCTCTGCCTTGACTGGGAAACCATTACTATTGGAATGCTGTGTGTTGAGCGTGGGAGGTGATGCATCCAGATTCATATCAAACCCAAGATGCATGGCAAGGGGACGGCTAATGACACTTGGAGTGGTGGGTGGAGAAGAGACCATGACAGCGCTCACTGGAACCGGAGGGTTGGGAGGTAGTACAGGGGCTACAGGGAGAATAGGGGCGGGCTCAACTTGGTGCATCACTGCAGGTGGGATTGTCACTGGTACTGAGAGAACAGGAGATACTTCTAGTGCTTCATTTCTAGTATTGTGCGGTTCGGCTGCTAAAAAAACAAACAAAATAAAAACAACAAAATTCATTAACATCCAGATCAAAGGTGGGCAACATATTTTTTAATGTAGCCACAGGTGTGATGCATGAGAAGTGAAATTTGCCACACCATATATTATTATTATTAGCACCACATCTTAGTACCCATTCAGGTTGTACACACTCACGCTAATGTGTAATGGTAGGATGATTGTGAGATGAAATGGAGGACCTACAGTTTAACGTGGAATCTGAACCACGATGGAGGTCTGGCATTCCATACCATGTAAAAATTGAAGAAGTGTTGATCACTCTAGCGTTTAAAACAACCCATACGCTTTGAACAAGTTATTAAAAACGTTTAACCTTTGACTACTCAATTACAGCTGCCTCAGAAGTAAATGATAAAAATAATTTGGATTGAAAATTTAAGACAATATTATGTAAAATTTGGCAAGTCTGTTATCTGACAAGTTTCAGAAACAATGGCTTAATTCCTTTACGCAATGCACATGCAGAATAGTTACAATATTATGCAAGAAATATTAAGTTACAACCACTAGACGCCGTCAGAAAAAAGTTAACTTCACTGGGAGAGCTGGAAAACTCAAAGTTGCCACACTTTTGAGGACAATTTATCTCTTGTGGCAATTGGCGACAAGGTTTACCACTCCAAATCTAGATTATTTTGATTTTTTTATAAATTATTAATAAAAAAGTGTATATTTTTATTTCTATAATAATAAGAACTGAGAAAAATACCCATTACATAACTACATCTTCCATAATCCACTTATAAAGTTGATACCTGGTTCAGAGATTGTATTTGATTTTTGCAACACTGGCGGGGCGGCAGGAAGGACTGGCTGAAGAACAGGCTTTTTTACTGGGGCAGCTGTTGCCGTGGCTGAAGGTCGAGCTGGTTGTGGAGGTAATGTGTGACTCGCAACTTGAGCTGGCTTGGTCACTAGACAAATATACTTATATTTTAATTTAATTTTTATTTAGGTATGAAAATAGTAATGTCGATGAGGTTTTGAACTAAAAAAATAGGATTTAAGAAAAAAAAGAATAACTTTTATTTTTAAATTGATATGATTGAGTGGGTGGAAGGGGTGTTTCAAAGTGGTTAAGAGAATCAATTTCACAAATGGTTAGGTAAGTACAATGCTATTTATATAATTATTATTTATTTTAAAAAGAAAACTAGTAAAACAGTGATTCTGTGGTTATATGAAAATATATAAAATACATACATAATCCCCTGAAAAGGTATAAAAAGAGTGCATCCATCTACTCGATAACATAGCCCCTTGGCGCGCACTGTATAAAGAACACAACACAAGGGTGATTGAAATGTTGGACTGCAAATATCTTAGATGTGAAACTAATGAAACAAAGGATAGAAAAAAAGGGCAATCATGAATTATTTACCAGACAAATAGATTTTAAAATCTATAAGATTAGGTGAAATTTTCTTGAGTTTATCAAAAGACAATTTCCTCCAAGATTCTAATTTTATGTTTATTATTTGCTCCAAAATCCGTTTGACAAGAATGATTTAAATGAAGCTTGTTAATAAATTGATAGGCCTACACAATAAATTACAAGCAGTCAAAATATAACATAAAGGACACTAAATTGATTTACAATATTTAAGAGTAAGAAAAATGTAGATGTAAGTTTAAGAAGCCTTCAAGGGTGCAGAAAATATCTGAACGCACGAATGAGGTTCGGAGGAAATTAAGGTAGTCCTGGGAAAATTTGGGGTAGGGAAAAGTCCAACAATTTTGTTGGCATTTTAGTACATTCTGGTTCTGATATGGTAGTTTCATTTGAATGAAAAACTAAGGCCGATGACACTCAACACCCACACTATCAGTATGTACCAGAGTGAGGCAGCGTTGGTGTAATCACAAAGAGTTGCAGTGTCTAGGGGCTAATATAAAATGTCAAGAGGTTGAGATAGGGGTAAAAGAAAAATCTAATAATTCAACCTGGGTAAAGGTGTGATTGAGTGATGAGTCATCAGTCCTCTACCCTAACGCAGGTGTTTGGTAGCTATGGCGGGCGAGGGTAGGGAAGGGTGAGCAATATTTTGTTTTAGTTTGCATTCATTCACCCTTATATCGTGGCCTAATTGCACAGTGATGTGTGCACAGTTTATTCAAATTCATGACATGTGTATTGTAATAATTGTGTTGCCATGAAATTGTTGTATTTAGTGGACCTATTAGGATTTGTACATTGTAAAATAGATAAATGATTATAAAAAAATTTAGATGGTTTAGTGAAACAAATATTTATTATGTCAGCTGTGCTTATTGTGAATGGCGTGGCAGACGTGATAAACTTGGCTATAACGTATCTAATAAACATCACCAAGAAAAACCTAGACGTAAGGATCAAGGGAGTATTGCAAGTTTTTGTAAAACGTAAATTTTGTGATCAGGAAAAACTCATAGTTGTAAATAGCGATAGTATTTTTCCTAGTGTGGTTGATAGTGATAGACCTTGCATTAGTCTACGAAAAAACAAAAAGTCTATGAAAATCAACAATTAATCCAAGACTTCCTCGAATTACACTCCATTGCCTCTTACTACCAAGATGTAAAATTAAATGTTTGTACCGGTAAGCCTACTGGTATCAATGAACAATTAATAACAATATGTAATGCCCACAGGAAGATGGGAGAAAACTAATTTTTTTTTTAATGTAGGTACTATAAAAATAACTATGATTAAAAATATGATTGAATTTGAATTTTCCAAACTATGTTGTAGGTAATAATCCTTATTCCCTTCAATCTCTATAAAAATTCAATGTTTTATTTTGAGCGCTATGGTTTTCATGGATTTTTTTTATTATTGTCATGTTCTGGGGAAATATTGGATCTCTGAACATATTCTGCACCCCTGGAAGCCTTGATCCTTTAAAAACATATTAAAAAATTATAAATAATAATGAGAATAATTATATTTATTTAATATATCTGTAATATAACAAGGGTTCTTGAAATTATATTATGTACAATATTATGATTCTTAAATATTGTGGATCAATTTATTGTACTTTATGTTATAATAGCATATGTACTCAGCATTGCGTTGTTACCCTGGGCAAAACTTTTATTTACTTCAAACACATAGAAAACCTTTTTCTTCTTCTTCCAACACAGTTTTTAATACATTTAAAAAATCTAATCTGTTTGTGCACGAGGGGTACTAATTTCAAAATTTCAGAACTTTGTATGTGGTAAATGTCACATACCTACTCATGACAGACAGTCTAACAAAATGTTCATTATGTTATTATAGATTTTTAGTGCTCGTTTTCCATTATGTATCAATTTATCATTAAACTTCATTTTAATTCATTTATTTTGTTATTTTGACTTGACTGATTTCTCCTAACATTAAAATAATCTCTCCTTACTAAATATTTAAAATATCTTTCAAATATAATGATTTAGAGAAGATTTTCACCAAAGTTGATTTAAAAATTCTCTTGAAGCTCTTAAGTTTGAGTGATTCAAATAAATGATACCAATGATTTTTAAATAAACTCTTAAGTAGTATGCCATCTGAAATATTAAAAGTTGGAGAAAAATAAATTGTCCATTTAAAAAAATATTTAAATTATTAATTTAAGTCAAATTCATAAGAGGTATTTATTTTCTTGATCCTCTGATATATATTTTATTTTATAAATGAATAATATTGTTTGAACATTTTTATTGCTTTTCATCAATTAAAATTTAAATATCAGGGTTTATGATAAATTTTGAATCATAATAAATAATCCAAGAAAATTAAACCATGTTACGTGAACAATTATTGCACTTTTTAGAATTAGTGTTTAAGTCTATAATATTATATAGTTTCTGAAAAAAAGTGTTCCTATGTTATCTTAGCTTGTGACCTGTTACTTTTATTTCAATGATTTTCATTTATATGAGAGACAATACTTCACAAGTCTGTGTTTCGTGGCGTGCATTTCTTATAAAAACAAAAGTGGCAGCAAGGAATACCTCAGTCAGCTAACTTGATGTGATTGGAAGTTGACGTACCAATGTCAACAGGAGTGACTCCTTGTGCCCCAGATTTCCTGCTGTTCACTTGCCCAGCAGAGGTTATATTCAGGAAAGGTACAGTTCCAACTGGGCCTGCTCCTAATGACACTTTCTGAAAACGTAAAAATAATATTTACCATTTGATTACCAAGCATGATATTTTGAGTTTTAGATAGTAGCTATGATTCAATATAAACAGAGTGTAAACTTGTAGCTGGTGATGTTTATTTCTATTTCAATCAGAAAAGTTCAATTTTAAATTTAATATACATTATATAATTTGAACAATATTTTTCAGAAATATAGTGAAATTACGTCAATAAAAAGTGAAAATTATTAAATTAATATAAAATATTTGGTCAAAATATTGATATTCTGGAAGCGGTTTGTATCAATATAATCACTTTCTATTTCATTCCATTAGTTTTATAGTGTGGTGGATACTGAGGCCACTATTGTAGCAAAATAACTATAATTTACATTTTTTTTATTCCCCCCCCCAAAACACGAAGAAGTATTTTTGAAATTTTTTCTAGAAATAACATTGTGAGATCCAATTAAAACAATAAATAATGTTTGAGTTTAAAACTGTTTAAATCTGTTTAAGTGGCATGGTCCAAGGTAGAGAGAGGTTGGATACATCTTTGATATTGACAGGGTTCAACAAAAATTGGTGGAGCAGTTTAGTTTAAAAAAGTTTTTATTTCCCATAATATATTATTTTTTTTATTTTTAGCACAGCATCTTACGTCCCATTTGGGTTTTACACCTATGCATTTTTTACTTTACCTCCATTACTATTTCCAGCCTGTGGCCTGGGTCAGTTTTTTATTCAGGCAATATATTTTCCACTACCGGCTTGCAAGGCCTGCCGTAGCTTGATATGCCCTATAATCTGACTTAAGACTAGGACCGGTACAACATCCAGTCCCTGGCCATTAATTCATCAATGTGAAAGGGTAAACCCATATTTTCATCAATGATATATTTTCGGCGATGCAGTAAATTGAACCCCGGACCCATATCTTAGCAGGCAAATATGCTACTGACCGAGCTAAACACCTATGAACTAATTACTCCAATGTATTAGGGATGAAGAAGATTGAATTTAGAGATAGTTTATCCATATTTGTGTGGAGGGAGAGTGGAAAATCATTAAGGTAAAAACCATCCTCAGTACACCTGACCAGGATCTAACCTCAATCTCATCATCAGTGAGAGTGACACCTTAGGCCACGCAACTACTGAAACAGGTAGTAATTAGTAGTTAAGTCTATTTTTATGAACACAGGTTGTTGGGTTGCTAAATTTTTCGAAGGCCAGATAAATCATTCGGAGTGCCGGAGGTTGCCAACCGCCGGTCTAAGATGTACCTCTTGCAATTGGCTGGACTATCGATGACAGGGAGATCAGAGTTAAAATCCTGGTTGGGTGTAGTGATGGTGGATTTTTACATGGTTTTACACTTTCTCTCCAGACAACTGTGGGTACAATTCCTCTAAATTAGCTTTTATTATCCCTAACACATTAGTTTAATTAGTACACAAGTATTAAACCCAAAGGAGTAGTAATACATGGTGCTACAGTATAGGCCTGGATATTACAATATGTTTTTTAAAGATTCAAACTTGACTTCCTTTTGCTTGTAAATACATCCACATACACATGGAGGAAAGGTAACCCCTTCTTCCCTACAAACCTTTTCCAGTATGCTCCGATGTCCTCTATTTCAAATAATCATAATTTAATTTAAGATTAATCAACTAGATCTTTATTATCTTGTGGAACTATTTATATTAATTGGTTATGGAAAAATCAAATACTGAAAAATTAAAAATTAATAGCCACTTACTGCCTGATTGTTATTTTTCTTGGGTTTCTTTCGTAAAGGCCTTCCACTTCGTCCTGAAAGTACAAGTATTTATAAAATGTACACAAACAACTTTTAATAATTACCAAATTACTGTAAAAATAAATGAATATTAAGACATTAGAAAATGAAAAATACACCCAGTAGAATCTTGTTTAAATTCATAAAAGTTAAAAAATATAGTGTACTAATGATAACAGCAGTTTTGTTTGTATGCTAAAGTGTGCAAGAAAAATCCATCATGTAAAGGGGGGAAGAGGCAGGTAACACAATAGGGTTCTAAGCAAAGCTGATTTTAAATACAAACAATTTATTACTGTGATTATATAAAAATTCTGGCATTTTAGTGAATTTTTTTAAATAATTTATTTTAGGATGAAGTTAGCTGACATTTTAAAACTGTAATACATACAAATTAATATTAATATTTCAGGAAAACTTTTTTTATAGTTGCAAAATGAGATTTTTATTAACATATTTTGCTAATAAATATAAGTAAAAAAAACTAATTATGCCAGGAATTAAGGTAGTTTGTAAGTTATATCATTAAAACAAGATTATATAACGTAAAATTTTTATTTGGCAACCTGTTTAGGTTTTACTTACATTAACATATATTTCTCCCACGCCAAATAAATATTTTCTTGGATAGTAACCAAAGAGAAAATAACAAGTGTTAGAGATGATCTGATGGTTGTTATTCAAATTAATAGTTGAAAGTGAGTTTGAAGAGCTTACGCTGATTTCAAGATTTAATCACAAAAAGGTTGTTGGTGAGTAAGGCAATGAAACTGTAGTGAGATTTAAGACCTTATGTAATTGCTGATTTACAGTAAAACTAAACAAAGGACCGGAACTGGAAAACTCATATCACTACAGTCACAGGGGGACCATTATATTTATATTCTTGGTCAATTTTATTAATAATTTAGAGATAAATCCTATAGCAATCCATAAGGAAGTATTAATGAGAGCATTTGATTACTTTTTATATGAATTTTATAATTGCATACATACATACATACGCGCGCGCGCGCACGCACATACACACACAATCTTCATATAGTTGCTTCGTTTCTTGATCCAAACTCATCCTCTTAACATGTCCAAACCAATATAAAATGCTTCTTTCAAATTGATCTATTTATTCTCTTTCAAACCAAACTCCTTCAGCACCCATTCATTAATTAATCTCTCCATTTCTTAGATATCTAATTCAATCTGCATTCACCTTGCTCTTGTGTTTCATTTCATCGGACAAACCCACGTTTCACATCCATTAAACAATGCTGGCGTTACACTTTTATATAATGCCATCTCTGCCTCTTTCGATACTTCTTAGCAATAGTCAACATTCATCCAACTACTGTCAGAGACGAATTCTACCATCTATCAATTTCACCACCTATCCTTCCATTTTTACCGAACATTCTGCTCAGATACACAAAATCACTTACTTGTTTTGACAGTTTTACATTTATACTAAGCTGACAATCATTTCCTGATCCGCCAAAGACTAAAACTATCGGCTTAGTTTTGGAGACATTTATACAAAGATCTATTCTGCCTGCCGCCACATTCAAATAATTTAACGCATTCTGCAAGTTACTTCCATTCTCAGCCATTAACTTTAAAATTAATAAATCAAATAAGATATATTCCTAGAATGCCAAATTTTAGTGACTTTCAATCAATGTTGGTGGTTGAAAGTGGGCGTCCTATACAAATCAGTTTATAGCTTACTGTGCATATCGCATATGAGAAATAACAATACACAAACTAAACTGCTGGAACGACCTCCACTGGTATCTCAGAAGGGGTGGAAACTACAACCTTAAAGTATTGTAGCCATCATTTCTTAAGTTATTTTAGAAACTTTCACTAGAGGATTACTGTAAGAACTCGTGTTTTTTGCCGAGGAAATTTAAGCTGTCCACTTTAAAGAAGAATCCACTGTTCAGAGGAGTTTGATTTCTATGTAATCTCAATTACAGTTTTCTAGAAAGTATTACAAAGTACAATGTGAAGCCTGGTTTGAGCTGTATTGCCTGCTTACCTCTCTCTTTATCATTGGTTTTAGTAACCATATTTCTAGTATCATGGATGTGCGTGACTGAACAAGTTTGGGGAAGAAAGGTAACAGATGATCAATCTTACACTCTACTCACTATTAATCTAACACCAAGCTTACCCATTAAATACGTAGCTTCATATTAAAAATACTCTTTACAAGTTCAATATTTTCATTGTACCCCAAATTCATATAGGTCTAGCACCTTTCTCTATAATTTGTTTCATATTTAAAAAAAGTAAATATAAAATAATAAGCATAGGCCTACTTATAATCATACTTAATTTAAGTATATATTGACTTCACCAACCATCTTCTTTCTCCTTTCATTAGCAATGTTTGAGGCAACATGGATAGATAAAACATATTGCCATCTTGCATGATGGACTTGCTCTTTCAGAGCTACTGTCTGCATAAATGAGGAGAGATCAATCTATTTAGTATGGGCATGCAAGTGAATTATTTTATGAATCAGTTAATTAAATTTTGTAGTGAAGGTTTGACCTAATTATTTTACTACTTAAATAATAAATATAATGACGAAAGAGCTGTAACTTGTTTATGTACAAAAAATAGAATCTTTTGAGTATGCATTTAATAGATTAATTGTACAGTAGTCTTGTAAACTCGGCCTATATGGATTGAGATGGTGTCAAGTTTCATGAATGAACTTGCATAAGATGCAAGGATGAATCACAGTACAGTATTGAATATTGGAGGTACAGGTACACTGTACTGTAGTATTGTAGGGTACAGCAACAATAATATTCATACAGTACAATATATTATGTGTTAATATAAGTGTATATACATACATGTAATATACAGAAATGCTGTACATTACTGTGCATTTAATATTATATTGATTCGATTAACACATTACTGAATTGGAAAACTAACAAACACAGCACATGTGAAAACCCCACAGCAAGACTGTTCCACTTGAATTACACATACAAAATTAGAGTTGAATGGCCTAAGATTGTGATGAATGGTGCCAACAACTCTGTGCACATGCGTGTGTCGAGTTGCTGAGCCTCTACTGTATTGTGAAATTACTAGTCATTTGGTTGAAATCTATTCTTTTATTGACCCATGGAGTGGTGCTATTATATCAAGCTTAAAAAAAAAGTCCATATTCTGGGTTACCATATTTTTTAACAGTGAAATTCCCTGACAATTCTAGGATAAATTTGCCATTAATAAAGCAGTCCGAGTCAGAGAGCAGAAATAGTAGAGTCACCGACTACACAGCCCTGGTTAAAATAGGCATGTTTCTTCTCTAAGCATTTTTCAGTGTATTTTCATGGCAAATAGGAGGTCTATTATAACACAATCAGGTTTAGATCTGTATTGTTTTCATCTAAATTTGGTTCAGTGATTTTACTTATCTTAGGCCACGGGTTGTGTTATCGTCACAACTGATGTAATTTTTTTATAACCTACTTTATGAACAGAAAAATTATTACTAGTTTTTTGATTTTTGCAATACTCTGTTGTCGTCCCCCCCCCCCCCCCCCCCCC